>VXBA01000263.1:395454-430042 GCA_013399895.1 Serilophus lunatus
AAAAAAAAAAAAAGGCTCATCAAGCACACCATTGGTGAGGGTTTTTTAAAGAAATTAAGTAAATAGTGTGAAATACTCTTGCTTATTTTATGGTGTTACTAGGATTCCAATAAAAATACCATTATAGGATTTATTACCTTCTTGATGTATGAGAACTCATCTCATTATGTTGCATTATATGTGTTTGTCCACTATGGAAGAGCAAAAAGCAGTCATCTTCAGGTCATCATAGTTTGTGCTTCTTTTCTGTAGTTACTTATAACCTTGTGTATGCATGGGGGTTTTATGACATTCATTTATCCATACCTGGCAGTTCATACAGGTGCTACAAATTTAGCTTAAATTGAGTTAAACTTCAGTTGCAGCTAAAGAGAGCTACTTACCTAAAAATGGAAGCTTCGTAGCAGTTGCACGTAGTAACTACAATAAAACAGAGTTTACACTTTTATAAATTCTGGTTTTGCATTATTCTGTTTTCTTTGGTGTTACTATTAGCATTTTGTGTGGGTACACTGTGATCTTCACCTACACATACTACACTTACTGGAAGCTAAGGATAAAATACTGCAGTTAAAGGGCAACAAAGTAAATGTTCCTTCCTTTTGTTGTGGTATTGCACAACATTGTCACTTTCATAAAACTATGGTTTGATCCTGGTGTTTTTCAATACATTTTGGCTTACGCAGATATAATTTAGTTTGCTTTGGCTGACCAAAGCTTTGCAGCCCCATCTCTGTAAAAATGTAAAAATCAAATCTGTTGATTAGAGAGTAGGGCAGCAGGTGTAATTGCAGGGAGGTCTGGACAAGCAAAATCACTACCACCCATTCCTGACAGAATTTCTGGAATTCACATATTTATTTTCAAGGATTTGCATGTACAATGGAAATTAATAGTGCTCATGATATGTTTCCAGGCCCTTTGGAATTTTTAAAAGGTGAATTGGTTTGTTCTGTTTAGAAGCTGAACTCGTAATTATGCCTTAAGGGATATACCATATGTGTTGGGATTCACTTTAGCTAGGTAGCTTGAAAATTTAGGGCCCATAGAGGCCTGTGTTCAGATGTTAGCTTTCTTCTGTATAGATAAGAGGGTAGCAAGACAAAACACGGGCTTAGGCCTCCCAGACCTACTGGGGAGGGGGGGAGACGAGGTGGGGAGGGCAATCCCTAGGTGGGCACAGGTAATGAGGGACAATCTTGTTGGACACTTAAGGGGCATAAGAGTTAGATGGACTTTAGTTAGATGATATGATGGGTGGTAGCTAAAAAGGTTACAGAGAGATTGTTATTTTCCTCATTGGATCACAGGACATTAACCAGTAAAACTGTTCTCCCTTCACCCCTATCAAACTGCGTGCTGTCTCAATTTTTCTTTTCTCAATTTTAGGCAACAGTGATTATGGTTGGTTTAGTCATTGCTAATATAGAGAATTTTGGTGAATTTTGCTACAGGGTTTTTTTTCTTCTGCAAATTTGCAGTAGCTGATTTTGGAGAGAAATTAGATAGTTTAATGGGATTATAGAAAATGTCTTGCTTGAACAGTTGCGAGTTGTGTGGAATTCTGTTTCTTGTTGCATCTTGAATTAAAGCCATCTTTGTGCTTGAAATAAACTCTGATTAAGTCAAACTAAAAGTGGACATAAAGCTTTTCTATGCTGGTTTAATTCCAGTTTCAGCCCTGAAGTGTAGTGACAGTGGGTGACAAGCTGTTAGGTGTGATTTGGGTAATTATTATACGTAGTGCAACAAACGAGACTTGATACTAGATATTCCTCCGTTTTAACTATTTATTGACTCAATTATATGCATTGTCAGTGAACCAATTTGCCATCTTCTGTTAGCAGCTTTAAGTCAGAACGATTTGTTACACCCCTCAGAAAGATCATGCCAAAATAAAATCCATTCAGTTACTTTTCGTCATTCTTCCTGTAATCTTTCTTGTTTTAAAATGCTAAAAATTTGTTTCAAGTTCAAGTTGCAGTATAAGGCATATGGAAATAGTGAAGTTGTCTGAAAGGACTCTTGACAACTGAATATCTGCCTCAAGGAAGAACATTTTAGAACAATGTAATTCTCAGAAGTATTTATGACGAAATACGGAGGTAAATTTTCACATGAATAAGATTTTTCTACTATTTTTTGGACAAAAAAACAGCAATATTTTTGGTACAATTCTCAAGAAGCAAATAGTTACTTTATTTGAATACCTGCTTGAGAAACATAGTCTACTAGCAACTTGCCTGAAGCCTACAACATGGCCACAATAACCCCATGCAGAGCTATAGCTGGGAACTGTGTGGCTGAAGACTGATAAGGTGGAAATGGACCTGGGAGTACTGCTTGATAGGGAACTTAATGTGAGCCAGCAGTGTGCCTAGGTGGCCAAGAAGGCCAATAGCATCCTGGCCAAGAATAGTGTGGCCAGCAGGACCAGGGAAGTGATTCTTCCCCTGTACTCAGCACTGGTTAGCCCACATCTTGAGTGCTGTGTCCAGTTCTGGGTCCCTCAGTTTAAGAAAGATATTGAGTTGCTTGAACATGTTCAGAGGAGGGCAGTGAGGATGGTGAAGGGGCTGGAGCATGATCCCTATGAAGAATGAGTGAGGGATCTGGGGTTGTTTAGCCTGGAGAAGAGGAGGCTCAGGGGTGACCTTATTTCTCTCTACAATTACCGGAGGGGAAGTTGTAGCCAGGTGAGTGTGGGTCTCTTCTCTCAGGCAACCAGTGACAGAGCAAGAGCACACAGTCTTCAGATGCATCAGTGGAGGTTTAGACTGGATACTAGGAAAAACATTTTCACAGAAAGAGTGATTGGCCATTGGAATGGGCTGCCCTGGGAGGTGGTTGAGTCACCATCCCTGTATATGTTTAAAGAGAGATTGGATGAGGCACTTAGTGCCATGATTTAGATGATGGGATGGTGTTAGGTAATAGGTTGGATTGGATGATCTTAATGGTCTTTTCCAACCTTGTTAATTCTATTTGAATCTGTGTATGTTTATGAGGTGGTTTTTTCCCACTCTGTAACTTTTATGTTTTTTCTTCTTTTGAAATACAAGAAAAACTCCTTGGATGCCCTTCTATTATTATTATTATTGTTTGCAAATAATGTCACTTCCTTAATGTATTTTTTCCCCCACTACAGGTCAAAGAGACTGGAGAAGTTGCTATTGCAGGGGGATATGTGGATATAGTACCAGCCTTGGATAAACCTTCTGCTCGAGAACTTCTGAAGGTAGGGGGAAACAATAGAAGTCTTAACTTGCAAAAGAGTGTAGTTAGGCTTTATTTTTGTGATAGACACAGGGAAGTACTTAGATCGCTTACCAGTCTTATTTGTGGTACTCCGATGAGTGTATGAGTTCAGAGATGTGAACTCACATGTTGTTTAAGATACAGAGGCTAATGGATTTATTTGAGAGGAAAATTCCAGTTATTTTAAGATACACAGGATGGCTGATGTAGTTTGATGTGCTTGATGCTAATTGAACTGTTAGAAATAAGCATCATACTGTATGTTACAAAATAAGTGAGACATGTACCAGAGAGTGACACAGGTTTTAAACACTTGCCTGACTTAAAGTTGAAATTATTTCCTGTAATTAGAGACTGGATCTGTAGAACAAGGATTTTGTTTTTAGTTTTTAGATGTTAAAGGTCAAAATCTGTGTAGGATGTAAGTGTGACCTGCCTTTCTCAATTTTTTCAGAGACATGGAGAGAGTGGCAAGAAGGCATTAAAATACATGAAAATGAGATAATGTACTCATAGAAAAGAATAGTTTTGTCATTGGATCATTTTCAAATAAGTCTCTGAGAGCTGTTTGTACGTGTAGTTGGGCCTAACACATAATATGCACTCTATATTTTAAAAAATTCTCTGCATGCATGCATGCCTTAAGCCTTGCATACTGAACTTGCTACAAGAGAAGGAATTGTACATGCAATGCTGAGGATAACCTGGGTTCTCAATGTGGTTTAAAAGACACTGAAGGCAAAGCACAGTGTGTTGCATTAATAAACTGTATCTTTTTTCTCCTATTGATTATTGCCTGCAAAGGATGAAACTTTAATGCATTGAGTTTATGAAATACTAAGACCATGACAGTCATATAAAGCTAGTGATCACAAAATGGGTAATACTGGGTGATATCTGGGCTGCATCAAAAGCAGTGTGGGCAGCAGGTCGAGGGAGGAGATTCTGCCCTTTTGCTCCACTCCAGTGAGAACCCACCTGGAGTGCTGCATCCAGCTCTGGGATTGCCACCACAGGAGGGGCATTGGCCTGCTGGAGCAAATCCAGAGTAGGAACACAAAGATGATTAGAAGGAGCACAGCTATGAGGAAAGGCTGTGAGAATTGCATTTGTTCAGCCTGGAAATGAGAAGGCTTTGGGGCAATCTAATTACAGCCTTCCAGTACCTGAAGTGAACCCACAGAAAGATGGAGAGGATTTTTTACAAGGGCATGTAGAGATAGAACAAGGGGAAATGGCTTCAAACTGCAAGATAGTAGGTTTAGATTAGATATTAGGAAAAAATTCTTTACTGTGAGGGTGGTGAGGCATAGTTTGTCCAGAGGAGCGGTGGATGCCCCATCCCTGGAAGTGTTCACAACCAGGCTGTATGGGGCTCTGAGCAACCTGGTCTAGTGAATGATGTCCCTGTCCATGACAAGGGAGTTGGAACTAGGTGGTCTTTAAGGTCCCTCTCAACCCAGGCCATCCTGTGATTCTGTGACATTCCAGGGACCTATTTCTTTTTGCTGCTTGTGTTCAACCTTCTGACTTTCTAAATTGTTGCTCTATCTCCATTTGAAGTTCAAACTTTAGAACTTTTCAGAACTTTCCAGGTTTTCTTTCTTTTTTAAGAAAAAATATATAGATATAAAAGATTGGGCAGAACAGGTGTTTTCCTTTAAGCTTACTCTGAGAAATTAAGGTGCTTTGACAGAAATTTGCTGACAGGGTCAGACATCCGCTGGGGGAAACTAGTCTGACTGAGTGAAGATTGGCAAATGTAAATACCATTAGGAACGCTGTTACATAATGGAAAATGTTAGGCTTAACCAAAGAGGTGACAGGAGGAGCATTGCATTCTGGTGCACTGGAAGGTACAGCAGAACAATTAGAACTATGAGAGCTTCTTTGCTCTAGTTCCAGGTAGATGAGAAATGTCACTTCAGTAGCTTCCCACTGTTGTGTACTTACTGGAGTTTCGACCGTGTTCATAGTTCAGTGTGTTTTGGACGTATTCCATGTCAAGTTGAAGTAATAAACTGGTAAAAATATTTATTTGTTGTAAAAGTTAACATTCCATTCATTCATTGTGGAAAAAGTGGCAATAAGTTCCTCCAAAGGGAATAAAGGGCAATTTAGAAGCTCATAGAGCACTAGTTAAAAAACATATCTTAAATTGTGGTGGTAAATGACAAAAGTTGCAAAAGCAAGATTTGAAATAATTTGAAATGAAAATTTGAAATTAAATATTTTCTGCTTGAATGATCTCTTTAGTGCTGATGGCTGCTAGAATTGATTATTTTGTGGTGGAAGAAATCTCAATTGCATTTAAAAGTTCTGCTGAAGGTACTTTTTCTGGACACAACGGTTGAACTAATTATTCAGTACCTTTCAACAACATTTAAATTTAAAATTCTTTATATTTTCTTTTTTAAGACTTCAGGGCTGCAGAGTGACCTTGTGTTTGAAGAAATTGGTCGTCGTGTAAAAGAGATTGGAAATGAATTGGTTAAGAAAGTAAATGCTGTATTCCAGTGGGACATCACTAAGGATGGAAAAACAGCAATGCAGTGGAGTAAGTTGCAGTTTTTATATAATACCCTCATGCATTTTTTCATATAGTGATATTTCATTCTAATTAAACTGATAAATTGAAAATAAGCATAAGGTAGTAGGCGTATATCCACTGGAACCTAAAAGTCTGAATGCATTCTGGATGTACAAGTGACAAGGAGGTCAGATAAAGTTCCATAACGGCAGTGTGGTGGTTTAATCCACCTTTTAGCATTCAGGGGGGCAGGTTCAATAAAGGTGACGGAAAAATGAATAGAGTTTGCAGCAGGTGAATAAATTCTTACAAGGGGTTTAAATTAGGGAAGTAGGGATAACCCACAGGAGACCCCAGAATTACACCGAGGGACACCTGACACGCAAGGGAAAAAAAACACACAAAGGGAAAAAACAAAAAAAAGAAAGGGAACTGCTTCTTTCAGCTAAATGACTAGCTGAAAAAAAGCAGTGGGAAGGGTAGGAAAATCTCTCTCTATCCATCCTGGCTGGGCTGGAGGCTGGTGATCGGCCCCTGTGCTCCTGGGAGCCTGGGGTGAGGAGCCACCACCCAGTCCCTGAGTGGGTGGAACTAGAAACCGCCGCCCCGCTCTGGCCCCCCGCTGCCGGGAGCCCGGAGGGTGAGGAGCTGCCGCCGCCACGGCCTCGGGGGCACCGGGACTGGCGCAGGCCCCGTTCCGTCCCAGCCCCCGTGGGCACGGGGAGAGCAACCCCCCCCTCCCTCCCCAAGTCTCGGGAGAGCAGCTGGAGCAAGAGCCTCCCTCCCCCTGCAACCCACCACCCCGGTCCCAGCCGGGGGGTGGCGGGGGCAACCCCCCTTCCTGAAACAGCTTTGAGGAAAATTGAATTTTATAACCAGGTAAGTGGGTTACTCTCTTACACCCCCTTCAAAAGC
This sequence comes from Serilophus lunatus, assembly GCA_013399895.1. Classification (NCBI taxonomy): domain Eukaryota; kingdom Metazoa; phylum Chordata; class Aves; order Passeriformes; family Eurylaimidae; genus Serilophus; species Serilophus lunatus. The sequence goes on from VXBA01000263.1 coordinate 402,158, forward strand.
CCTTTTCAAATGGCTACAGGCAGTTGCTAACCTTTCTAGGAACATACTTCTGTAACTTGCCTATTTAAATGCAGTCATAGGCTAACTCTCCTTTGGAACTTCAGTGCATTTCTATTTCCGTTTTCCAGATTGGATTACCACTGCACTTGGGAAAGCATGCTAAATTAGCCTACTAGGAGCTTTGTGTTCCAGTAATGAGTCTGCTGGTGATATACATGCTAACTGATCTAAAACAAATAAGTAATTATTTCTTCTGCATTGTTTCTGTCACTTCAGTGAAAATATAACCCAATTTGTTTCCGTTCAAATATTCTGAGATCAACGTTTAATGAAGGCATAGTCATGATTTTCCATCATTTAACCATGAGCCTGGTTGGTGATAAGAGGCTAAAGCCTGTAATGAGCAATGGGTCAGATTGGAACTGTTTCCTGTTAAGTGGATTGTAGAAGTATGTGAAGTCATCTGATGAGGGCAAAAAGTACTTCCGCAAAAAGCTTTTCTTCTTAAATTCTCTTGTGCTGTCTTCCTAAGGATGCATATTTTAAAAAAAGCCCCATAATTTTAGTACTTTGATATATTTTATTGTCTTTGTAATCTTTTGTTTGTTTTTAGCTGATGTATCTACTGTCTATTAGTGGAATATAAAGTTTTTCCAAAGGGATAAAATTTAGTTACGTTGCAATGTTGAGGCCTTTGGGGTTTTTTTGTGGAGAAATCAAAGTCTTTGTGTCATGTCTGTTGCTTAGACTGTTTTATTTTTATTGCTCTCAATGATTGGCTGTAGTCAGAATAGAGGAAGTGAGCAACCCTTTGACTAGCAGAGTGGAGAGACTGACAGTAGGTCAGATCAGGTCTGTGTTGTGTTTTGTTCTGTACATTGATATTTTTAAAGTATTGTTAAGTCTTTACAATGTCTGTTTTCAGGATGAGGTTGTTGTGTTTAAGAAACATCTTGTCCTTTACAGAGAAATTTAGAAACCTACAGTTTTCCCTGTAGGTTAACCAGCAGAGATTCTGAGTAGCAAGACTGCTGTTAAGCTTCAGGAAAAATATTATATGTGGATTGATTGAAGTAGTTTGGTTCTACCTGTATTGCCTTTTAAGGAGGTTTTGAGGGATAAGAGGTGATTTCCAATTGGATAGCAGTGAGTCAATATTCTGACTATACCTGTGTAGTTTATGCAATCTGATTACCTATACATCAAAAAGAGATGGAAGTACTGAATAATCAAGCTCAGATGTTCTGTCTTAAAATTGATTACTGCTTTTAATCATTTCTACTATCTGCAGTTTTTGATTTTTACACTCAGTAGTTTAAATTATGGACATGCTTAGAACCTTAATAGAAAGCTTGTGAAGTCTTTCTTATGTTCTTCCTTACAATTTTAGAATATAATTAGAAGTGCATATGTTGAACTCCAGAATGCTTAAAGTGGGTACTTTAGGGTTTTTGGGCGACCACTCTGTACACTACATCAATTCTGTCTGTTGTTTCATGTGTGAATAAACGTGATATCTATAATATTTATTTATAATATTATATTTATAATAACAACCAGAAAACTATTCCAGGATGATTTCTCATTGTCTTCAACTTTGGAACTTCTTTGTTGGTCACCTAAATTCAGTATTATGCATGTCCAAATAATAGAGGGACAAGTCAATGGAAGAAAAATCTGTTAAGGAGTGTTCAAGACATAAACAAAATTTCTCACTCTGGAAGATCTGAAACTGCAAACTACTGAATGTAGAAAAAACACATTTATAGGTTTAGACCAGAGCAGTGGCCTTACCTGCCTCATGAGACTAAGTTCTGTTAGAGAGGAAGCAGGTGGATCTTTTTGCCATTTTGTTCAGAGCAAGAGAATGCTCCTGCTTCAAGTAAATCAAGCCAGCCTTTTCTGCTTTTCAAGGAAAGCTTGTCCTCATGTGTTTCCTACTGATGCATATTTCCCTAGATAAAAGGGATTAAATATACATAACTTTTGTTTGTCCTGGTTCTATTACAGTGAAAATTATCTTTTATGTGAATTTGACAAAAAACCTGAAAGCCTCCTGTGAGATGGAATGTGGGGGAGATAATCTAGTATTTAAAAAATTTCCTTTTGATGGCTACTATTAAGAGCTGAAATGAAGCATTTCCAGAATCTTGAAAAAGTTACTGTGAATATTTGTATAATGCAGTCAGTTTCTTCAAGCTTATGAATTACTGTAGTCTCTCTGGTGTGATAAATATGTAAGTCTGAATGTCAATATCTGGTGACCAGGAGGGTGTCTTTAGAAAATGTTGCTTACTTTTCTCATCAGGCATATTGGTATGCAAGTACTCCCTTTGTATATCACTTTTTCAAAGAACTTTCTTTGTCATCTGATTTCTTGTTTGTGTTTTCTCAATATTTTTGTGTATCTTTAAATTCCAGTTAGTTATAAGATGAAGAAAACAATTTGTTAAAATAGTTAAACTCTTTGAGTTTAAATATTGAATTGTCTTATTAAAATATTGAAATAGTTAGAAAAACTCACTAGCAGAGCGTTAGCAGTTATGACAACTGCAGTGTCAACCCTCACGGTTTGTCCTTATGTGGATAGCTATTGCTATCAATATAACTCTAATGGTACATTTCTAATGGCAATGTATATATGTATATATGTATCGCATGATGGAGGTTTTATTTTAGGAGTTCTTAAAAATGCAATTCATGCCATTAAAAAGACACACCCAAACAAACACAAAAAAATAAAAACCCAAAAAAGATTTATAAGCAGTTGCTCACTTAATTATTTTTGCATGTTTACATATGTTATTATTCAGTATTTTAAATGTGATTCATGTGGCTAAATATTACATGCTATTTCAAAGCTTGGTCAAAATTCTTGATATGCTATCACTGAACTGAATTGTTAGGAGGGATATTATTCTGGGGGAGTTTTTTTTTAAGCTGTGAATGGATGCCAATTATTTCATTATCTGTCTTCGTTTTAGATACCTGTTTCTAAGGGCCTCGAAGGCCTTTACGAGGAGATTCTAGTTCTTGCTAGGCATCTTAACTTTATGAAATTTGCTGTGTAGTTGTTGTGCTGTCTTAGGTTTTAATTTTTTGACTTGTCACTTTTTTGCACAGCTTTGTGCTTTTGTGGTAACTGCAGCAGTTGAGAGTGCTAGAAACAATCTTGGTCCTGCAGCCCATTACTGTCTTATCCAATGATTGTAGCTGCAGCATCTTCTGTTCATGTCCTTTAGCCTCTTAAGATCTGGGAGGTAAGTGTATGAGAGAAGTCTGCAATGTTAAGGACCAGTGTCACGGCCTCATGTTGAGTCATATGTGCAGTTCTGGGCCTGTCAGTCAAGAAAGGACATTGAGGTGCTGGAACAAGTCCAGAGAAGACCAAAGGAGCTAGTGAAGGGTCTGGTCTCGTCTTATGAGGAGCAGCTGAGGGAGATGGGGTTGTTTATGCTGGAGAAAAGGAAGCTTAGGGGAGACTTTATCACTCTTCACAACCACCTAAAAGGAGGTTGTAGCCAGATGAGGATTGGTCTCTTCTCCCAGGCAGCAAGTGACAGGACGAGAGGAAATGACCTCATGCTGTGCTGTAGGAGGTTCATGTTGGACATCAGAAAGAATTTCTTCATAGAAAAGAGTTGTTAAACATTGGAATGGGCTGCTCATGGAGGTGGTGGAATCTTCGTTCCTGGAGATTTTCAAGAAATAGGTTGGATATTAGGAGAAACTTTTTCACAGAGATAGTGATCTCCCATTGGAATGGGCTTCCCAGGGTGGTGGTGGAGTCAGTGTCCCTGGATGTGTTTAAGGATGGGTTGGATGATGAACTTAGTGATACGGTTTAGATGGCTTAGATGGTTTAGATTGTTTAGATGTTAGATTGGTGTTGGATAGGTTGTTAAGTTAGGTAAAAGGTTGGACTTGATGATCTCCATGGTCTTTTCCAACCTTGTTAATTCTGTGTGTAATTCTGTGTGTAAATGACTAGATGTGGCACCTGGTGGCATAGTCTTCTAGATATAAAGGGGGCTCATCAGTCAGAGATTGGACTTGATAATCTCAGAGGTCTTTTCCAATCTTAATGATTCTCTAAAATTTGTTCTCTTGTATGCTATCATTCCATTATTTTTCAAACTTTAAGGAACCAAAAGGTGGGGGGTTTTTTGTAAATTTACATTTATTTCTAGTCATTTTTTTAGTTACAACGGTGACCTTTTGATCTCTATTCTCTATTTTGATCTTATTCTCTAAGGTTTTTATTAATCAAAATGAAGGGAATTTGTGATTTGAATTCAGCTTTCATTGTTACAGAGGCACTTCTTGATGGAGGCACTGATGTTAGTAACACTAGTCCATTTAACCAGCAGGGACCTTTACTTTTGTGTAGTTCTCGCTGGATTGTGTGAAGCTGCAGGGTGGTGTAGAACAATTGAACTTGCACTGCAGATGTGAAATTTTGGACAGCTTATCTGCTGTCTGAACAGTGTTGAACTGCAACCCCTGACAACTGTCGTTACTTAGTGGTATTTCTTTATAAAAGCAATCTGTTCTTTTAAGAGGATGCTGAAATTGCTCTTAAGATAAAACAATACAGATTTTGGCAGTATCAAAACCTAATGAAGAAATGTAGTGGTACTGGAGCTGTCTTTTGTTATTTTTTTAGCAGAGTTCTTAACTGACATCTCCCCACCCCAAGCTTTGATTTCTAGTTTGCTTCATTATGTAAAACCTATTTTGTTCTCTCCTGCGTATTTATTACAGTACAATTGCCTTTGTTTTCAGTGGTTATTAAATATTAATTTTTTTAGAGTTAAGGTAGTTAATTTCAATTTCTCTTTCCAAAGAGAAAAGGTATTGCCATTGAGATTTGTTAGCTGATAGTTAATGGCTCTCTGGAACAGTACTTAGAAGAGTTTACCCATCTGTTGCTTTCCTCATGCTTCTGGAGATAATGCTGAAGGCAGGAGATATTTCTGTTCCTTTCCAGTTCACAGAAGATTAAAACTTTTTTATGAGAGCTAGGGAGAAATTGGTACATGTAGTTGTTTGTGAACAGTTGACAAATTAAGGTGAAACTGCTCAGGAATTTATGATGCAATATGACTTCAGGCAGTGAAGAGTGGGTGACACTTTGATCCTTTTAGCTTTGAGGACGAGTCTTCTATTGCTTTTACTCTTCAAAGCAGAATAAAACCCAAACCAAAACAAATTAAAAGATGGTCTGACTGTTAATATTTCCCTCTTCAAAGGCAAAGCAAAATTTCTACCCCAGATCTTAGAATGTCAGTGTCTAGTGTATTGACTCCTATATATGTGATCTTTTTTGCCATTTTTAATATGTCTCATAGATATTTAATATCGCATAGATATTCAATTACTGTAATATAACACGTATCCAAGAAAAAGCAAAAATTTTAAGGAAAACTAATGTTTTATTCATTGGAACTTCTTCATTCTACTTTTCTGCCAGGCATGTAACACTAAACTTGTACGCATTTAAGGAGTGAGTTGATTTTTAAAATAGACTTCAGTTTTCAGTTCAGTATTTGTTGCTACACCTGATACTAAGGAGTATCATATCTGTGCTATTTTTTATGGAGTGGGTCAGCCGTGTGAATGTCTAGAACAACAGTTCTAGCTGTAGGAGCTATGGAGGCCATGTTCTCAGGAATAAAGAACACCAGAGACACTTGTAGGTTCCTCATCTGGCACTGCCAGCAGTGCAGTGGAGCTGCACTGGCAGTGCCCACCTTGGTTCCCTGGCAGCTGCTGAGCTCGCCAGCCACCTGAGCACTGGCGTAGCTACACAAATAACAAGTCAAGATCGAGCTGGCAGCTGCAGTCCTAGTGCAGCATGCAAGCTGCAGTGATGACATCTATAACCATAGAGACGTGTACCCAGGACGCATGTGTAGAAGATATGAATAGAAACTTGCATTTCCTGCTATGGCAGGCAGCTGTGTTATATAGCTTTGTCTCATAAAGTTGTATTTTACAAGAATGCCTCCTCACTAATAATTTTGTAAAGCTGGAATTTTTCTGCACTGATGCTGTGAATCTGTTCTGGTATTCAGCTCATTTCTTTCATTGCTGGCTTATTTGTTCATGAGCCAGTGCTGTAGTTCAATCTCAGCTGTCATTTGAATACTTTAGGCTCGGCATAGGTCAGGAGGCGAGAAAGTAGATTGAATATGTTTCTAATCCTTCTCTTTGTTTTTCTTCCCTGCAAAAAAATTGAATTAACAAGTTTTTTTTTTCATTCTGCATAAGGTGGGGGATTTGTTTCCTTCTCTAAATATCAACATATATGTTGTGATGTGTTTTGGATCACTCTTTTTCTAAAGTGACGTTTTTTTTTTCTTCTTGCTATAGAGAGGTCACAACTTGTTTATGATAAGAGCCTAAAGGGGTGGATCAAGTAACAATAGAAAGTCCTTCAGAGTTTTGTGGAAAAGGCAGTATTTATTGTCACAGAATGCCTTTCTTTTGCACCTGCTCTGTAATTTTTTTAGTTTTTTCTTTATCAGAAATGTTGATGCTCTTTACAGAGAATACAGAGGAAGTGAAAATCATGTTTTTGGGAAAAAAACCATACCATTAGATCCGTCCTCTTTTTTCTTTTTAGAATTTCTAATAAATTTAATTTGAGGTATGTTAAAGATTTGATTTATTTTTTCTATATTTTGCAGAGGGAGTCTTGATTTCATATTTAAATAGTACAACTGTCTTAAAACCAAGGGATCAGGTGCTGCCTGACCAACCTGGTCTCCTTNCCAAGCAAAAGCAAAAATTTTAAGGAAAACTAATGTTTTATTCATTGGAACTTCTTCATTCTACTTTTCTGCCAGGCATGTAACACTAAACTTGTACGCATTTAAGGAGTGAGTTGATTTTTAAAATAGACTTCAGTTTTCAGTTCAGTATTTGTTGCTACACCTGATACTAAGGAGTATCATATCTGTGCTATTTTTTATGGAGTGGGTCAGCCGTGTGAATGTCTAGGACAACAGTTCTAGCTGTAGGAGCTATGGAGGCCATGTTCTCAGGAATAAAGAACACCAGAGACACTTGTAGGTTCCTCATCTGGCACTGCCAGCAGTGCAGTGGAGCTGCACTGGCAGTGCCCACCTTGGTTCCCTGGCAGCTGCTGAGCTCGCCAGCCACCTGAGCACTGGCGTAGCTACACAAATAACAAGTCAAGATCGAGCTGGCAGCTGCAGTCCTAGTGCAGCATGCAAGCTGCAGTGATGACATCTATAACCATAGAGACGTGTACCCAGGACGCATGTGTAGAAGATATGAATAGAAACTTGCATTTCCTGCTATGGCAGGCAGCTGTGTTATATAGCTTTGTCTCATAAAGTTGTATTTTACAAGAATGCCTCCTCACTAATAATTTTGTAAAGCTGGAATTTTTCTGCACTGATGCTGTGAATCTGTTCTGGTATTCAGCTCATTTCTTTCATTGCTGGCTTATTTGTTCATGAGCCAGTGCTGTAGTTCAATCTCAGCTGTCATTTGAATACTTTAGGCTCGGCATAGGTCAGGAGGCGAGAAAGTAGATTGAATATGTTTCTAATCCTTCTCTTTGTTTTTCTTCCCTGCAAAAAAATTGAATTAACAAGTTTTTTTTTTCATTCTGCATAAGGTGGGGGATTTGTTTCCTTCTCTAAATATCAACATATATGTTGTGATGTGTTTTGGATCACTCTTTTTCTAAAGTGACGTTTTTTTTTTCTTCTTGCTATAGAGAGGTCACAACTTGTTTATGATAAGAGCCTAAAGGGGTGGATCAAGTAACAATAGAAAGTCCTTCAGAGTTTTGTGGAAAAGGCAGTATTTATTGTCACAGAATGCCTTTCTTTTGCACCTGCTCTGTAATTTTTTTAGTTTTTTCTTTATCAGAAATGTTGATGCTCTTTACAGAGAATACAGAGGAAGTGAAAATCATGTTTTTGGGAAAAAAACCATACCATTAGATCCGTCCTCTTTTTTCTTTTTAGAATTTCTAATAAATTTAATTTGAGGTATGTTAAAGATTTGATTTATTTTTTCTATATTTTGCAGAGGGAGTCTTGATTTCATATTTAAATAGTACAACTGTCTTAAAACCAAGGGATCAGGTGCTGCCTGACCAACCTGGTCTCCTTTTATGACCAAGTAACCCACGCGTGGATGAAGGAAACTCCACAAAGCCTTCGAAACAGTCTCCCATGGCATTCTCCTGAAAAAGCACTTTTTGCTGGGTTGAAAACTGTTTGTCTTGGTTTTAAGACAATTGTACTATTTAAACTTGAAATCAAGAGTCTCTCCACAAAATAAGGAAAAAATAACAGAGCTCTTTTATATTTATATCTATATATACACAGAACACAAAGCAACAACTTGAGAAGAATCAGCACTTGTCCCCAGAGAACCCCTCTCCTGCTTGAGGCAGTTCCAACTCTGGCCGGCAAAAGGCACCAGAACGGCTTGGGAGACAAAGAGGGAGCTGTGACCCACTGAGGGGTCCCGTGGCCACAACAATGGTGGCCACGACAATGGTGGGGGCATCCAGGGCCCTTCCACAGGCAGTGCAAGGGAGGCTTTATCACTGTTCCTTCAGGTGCAGGGAGGGACAAAAGAAGTTTCTTCACAGATGGTGTCTGTCCAAGGGCCTGGAGTAGCTCCAGTGGTGATGGCAGGGGTGACGCACAGATGCTGACAGTGGCTCATGCTGGCCTGGGGTATGGAACATGCCAGGACCTCCCGGGAGCTGTGGCAAAGACCACCAGGTGGCAGAATGGAGCCACGTGGCATGAAAAGACAGGCTCAGGAGACATACAGAGGACAAATTGGATGCACTGAGTTGGTTGCGAGGCAGCAGCAGCCCAACTCCAAGACAGAGAGAGACAGAGGCAGGCTGTCTGTCTCTCATGCACTTTTATTTCCAGTTTTCCCACGATACCTTCCCTCTCTCCCCTTTCACTGGCTTTCCCCTTCCCCCTGCCCTGAGGGCAGCAGCCTTGACCACACAGAACCTCCAGCTTCCTGGAGCTGATCCCCAGGGGGCAGAGGAGAAAATGCCCAGACCAAGAGCAGTTGGGAAAAAAAAATTCCAAACAGGATTTAAATCTATAGTAGTGGCCGGGCCCAGAGGGTGCTGGTGAATGGTCCTACATCCAGTTGGTAGCCAGTCACAAGTGGTGTTCTCCAAGGCCCAGTATTGGCCTCAGTCCTGTTTAATACCTTTATTTCATTTTGATGATCTGGATGAAGGGATCAAGTGTCCCCTCAATCAGTTTGCAGATGACGCAGGATTTGGTAGGAGTGTTGATCTGCTGGAGGATGGGAAGGCTGTCTTGAGGAATCAGGACAGGCTGGATTGGTGGACTGAAATTAGAATCGTAATTTACCTTAAATTCAACTGGATAATAATAATCCAATATGTTATGTCTCACTGAGCAACACTGTGTATTTAATTCCCTTTCTAGTTTTGGTGTAACTAGATAAATATTACTTAAAGCAGATTTCAGAAAATGAAAAACTTAGACTAAAGCTACTCCCAGTCTTCATAGTTCTTCTTACCCTTTCAAAACATCATTTGAAAAAAAAATTGCACATGAGATAGTTTGTGCGGAAAGAAGTCTCCATAGTTTGGTGAGTGCCTTAAAATTTATCAATGAAGAGCAACATCTGGCATCCATAATACTGTGATTAGAGATGCCAGGTCCTTATGCAAGCATCCACTTGAATAATGTGTGGAGGTGGGAGGTGATGGATCAAGAGAAAAAGGTTTCGAGGTAAGATGGGATTTGCAAAATCTGAGAATGATTTGGCAGGGCACATCCTGTCAAAATACTCTTCTAAACAAGTGACAAAATACCTGATAATGTAAGCTTTGTAGTAGGTTACTTTGGCAAGTCATTTGATGTGGGAAAAGAACACTCTGAAGATACAGATACTTTGAGAAATTTTTGTCTCTTCAGAAGAGAAAGACAGATACTTGGCAAGGCTTTAAAACGTTCTTTGCATGAAGCAGAACAGGCTATATTACCTGTGGGGCAGAACAGGGAAAATGCAGCAGTGTGTTTGAATACCATCACGTTTGCCTTGCCTGACTATAGGATGCTGTTTTCAAACATTAGAATTTATTACTAACTGTAACATTTTTTGTTGTGTGTGCACAAATTAATGTCTTACGCATCTTTCATGCTGTTCAAAAACAGTTTTTACTTTTGCTGCAAGAATTTTTAAATGGCCGTCCTTGCTGTAAATACCCTCCCCCTTAGCACAGGAACTTTTTTTAGTTTTCTGTCATTAAAGAAGAATTAAAAGCCATTCCTTTTGTTAGATTTATGTTAGACTGGATGCTTTATAATAATAGATAAGGAGAATGGTGTTCTTTAGCCTGAAAATTTTATCTTTCTTTTGAAATTAAAATATCTTTGTGTTTGCTTCTCAGCAATTGACTTAAAGAATGGTTCTGGAGCAGTGTATCAAGGACCTGCCAGAAGTTCTGCTGATACCACCTTCACTCTCTCGGATGAGGATTTCATGGATGTGGTGCAACAAAAGACCAATCCCCAAAAGGTAAAACCTGTGTGTCACAGACATACTTACTTGCATGGGGACATACTATTTGTCTTTAGTCAAGTTCTGGTTCATGACTGTTCACATTCTGAAAGCCACAACACTGTATGATTTGAAAGTACAAACCAGAGTCGGAGGAGGAATAATCTTACACTGAATTGGTCAGAAAACATCATGAGGAATTTATGCCACCTTTATCATGTTGAGACAATGATAACACAAATGACAAACCTGTTAAGGTTAGTAGTTTGTTTCCTGGTACTTCACAATATATGATTTGCAAGCTGAGGTTTGTCATTTAGGCTGTTTTGATTGTCATGTTGCAGCAAGTTCATTTTTGTTGCATTGTTCTCATTTACTGCTAGTACTGCAGTAAAGAGAAATATCAGACAGTGCATGCATGTAGATGTATTGAAACTGGTCAAAATTCACCCAAACTAGGACAATTGTTTCAGGGAGAGAGGTTTAAGAAAGGTCTGTAATCTGGGTCTGTGCTTTTAGCTTCTTGAGTAATCATCTGCTTTAAAGTACTAATTTTACTAATAAAAATGTTTTGTGTAAAAGTAAATTAAGCTGTCACAAATTTAATATGTCAGCTTACAGATTAAAGCTTGAGGAAATGAAAATTTTAATTAAGCTCTTCATATATCAAACAGTTCCTTTGATCCCAAGCGGAAGTTGTTGGAGACTTTAATTGTAAAATTGGAGACTAACGATCGTGGTGAATGTTTGTTATAAGTTCTACATACCACATGAGTAAAATCCTTTGTAACTGTCTGTATATAGCAGGTATAAAGCATAAACAAACAAGACGTTGACATGTAATCATCAGAATGATAAAGAACAGTGATTGCAATGCAGGAACATGATCTATTCTTGGGCATTAGTATTTCCTTTTAGTTTCTGTGAAGTTTCTCATCTAAAGAAGCTCAAAGCATCTATTCAAGTTCTTTTCTGCTGGCTCTCTCTATTCTTTATTTGAATGTATTTCAAGTTAATGGAACTATGCAAAAGCACATTCAAAGAACTTTCAAAGAGCTTTCAAACTGCAAAGCCACAGTGAAGCAAAACTAGTTTAAAAAAAATATGAACTAGATTGAAACAGGGTATAGAGCTCTTTGAAGTAGGGACAATAAACATATAACATACCAGCATTCCAGTGAAAATATGCTATGTATAAAGCAAATACATTTCTTTGGAATATGGGAGCACATACATTGTGCAAGTTTCTGATTGGATTTGTATTGAATTTGAGTGAGTAGCTTAGTTTTTAATTTGGCCTTTAATTTTCATTACATATCTTTTACATTCTATTTTTTATTTTCTTTTCAGGGTCTGTGAATAACTGTAGCACGGGGGCATGAGGCTGGGAGCTTTATTTTTTCGCCCTGCTGAAATTTTGCCATCAGCTTCTGTGAAGGCATTTGTCTTACACCTCTGTACTATACACAGAAAAAAAACAGAGGCCTTATGAAGTTCCTTTGTATTTACTTTTTTATCCCTGAATGATAGACTTGGCCTTGTCTGCTCTATAGATAGAGAATTCTGTTTCTGGAAGGTAGTAGAATTGAATTGAGATGGTTTTCACTTATAATCAGTAAGCGTTAGGTATTGTGCACTGAAGGCTTTCTCCTGGGTGCTAAACAACTGCACTTATTTTAACGTCTTGTTTGGTGCTAGCACTATTTTGGTTTATGTGTAAACAGTTGAATACATCTGTTTTTTTCTCCTCCTCTGCCCCTTTTAGGCATTCTTCTCTGGTAAACTAAAAGTGAAGGGGAACATCATGCTGAGCCAGAAATTGGAAATGATCTTGAAAGATTATGCCAAACTCTGAACTGCTTGATCATCTACTACAACAGTGAAGAAATTCAGAAGATAGAAAATTTAATAATTTCAGAATCAATGATTTAAATATTTGCAGATTACTTAACATCAGTGTATTGATCCATTATACTGCTAATACACAGACTGATTTAATCACTGTAGACAGAAGTTATGATACGAACATAAGTTACTGTTGTCCCTTTTTAGTTTCTCAGCAATTGTAGAGAATCATACTTTTGTCATTGCATACCTTTACCTAAATAAAATGTATGTAGTTCTTACAAAAAAGCATATATTTCTATGTTAATTCTGAAGAAAATTAAACTAATAGGTGTATTTGATATCTCCTTATATGTGTCTGTCAGTCTTCATTCATATTGTCTTTGATAGACTGTCTGGTTTCTGTGAGTCTAGCTGGTTTATTATTAAAACTGACATTTTTTGTCTCAAATTCTCATGATCCCATCAAAACAGCTGGAAGATGGAAGTCAGTTCCATTTATTTACATCTTGTCGTTATGTGTGTTTTTTTCTGTACTGGAAAAAAACTCTTGAACTTCAGCTTCACGCAGATTAATTAGTCATTTTCGTGTAAGTTATTCTTACAAGCCACATGGGAAGTGGTTAGTGTTAATTCTTTTGGGGATCCTTTTTCACCTGAGAGGCACTAACACTGCCCCATATAGCCAAATTGTTTTTCATGTAGATTCGTTCCTGTGAGGGCCAGCATCATGACAACAGGGAAAGACAGAAGTGAATTCCTCATTTTGAACCTGTGGCCAGAACTGAGATAGTAGTTGTGGCTATGTGTTTCTCTAAAGACGATCTGCTCTTAGTCACTGATAGCCACATGAACACCTGGAAATTTGGTTTCATCAGTGTGACCAATATTTTGTGTGCTCAGTTGGTTTTTTCTCCTTCAGACAAGTTCTATGTTAATACCTTTCAAAGAATTCAGGCCGTCTAAGGCTTGACTTCTTGGTCTGAGGTGGCCTTACTGTAGAAGATGGATTTTTTGGTTTTTTTGTCCTCAAACTTGCAGATGCTTCACTTCCTTGACTTTTAGTGTAGCCATTGAAGAACCTTTGGGTCTTCAGATGAGTCTGACAATTTGAAAATAAACTCTTCATATTGTAAGACTAAGTGAAATTCTCAACAAATTTATTTGTTCACAACTGTAGTATGAACCATGTTTTGGCTGAGGCAGAGGAACATGAATCCTAAGTATGTCAACAAGTATCTCACATAAATCACATCATGAATGCATGGGAAACAGAACCAGTGTGACATTTTCCATCAAAAAGAGGCTATCATGTAGAAATGATTGACAAAATGCCCTTTTACCCCTTAGTGTTTACCTTTTTCCCAGCATTTTCATGTACAAGTAGAATCTAATAATTCCCTGTACTGCCCAGCTTCTAAATTTTAAGCAGCTTTGTGTCAAATAGGTAAAGATGTATTTGTTACTTTCTCTTAAGAATGTGTATGAGAAGGACAGATTCATTAGAGCTTTGTAATTTTATGCATGTACATGGTACACCAAGAAACCCCAGTTTTCTACATATGTCTTTCCTACCTACAAATCTCTATATAATGCCATAAAAAGGGTTTATATTAAAAAAAGTAATTGTGAGGAACTAACTTTTGAGACTAAGAAAACAATTATCAATACAACCATTTAAGAATGACATATTTATTGTAGGTTATGTGGTCTTGATAATTCTCTCTTTTTTTCAGCCCCAAAGGTAGCGTGAAATCTGAAAGTACAGTTACACATAGAGGGAACAGAGTGCTAATAATTTTTTTTTCCTTCCTCTATTTAAGTGAGAAGCAAAAATACTGAGACGAGGGAAATTGGTAATGTTCAAACCTGTTGTGATTTAACAGGTTGGAGATTACTAAAGAACATAATTTTACTAAATGTGTTAGTGTTAGTTGTGGATGAAAGAATTACCCATTTTTACTACTCTTGGGATAATTTCTATCTTGCATTGTTTCTGTTGGGCACAAAATCCACATGTTTCAGTTGTATCCCTAATACTGGCCTTAATTAAAAACAGAAAATACACTCCTCAGTTACACTGGTGTCTTAACCTCTGTACATCCTAGACATTACTCTGACTTTAACTTTTTATTGCAGCATTAATTGGTCACAGATGTTAACTCTGAGTAGAACAGAAAGTCCTCCAAAAGACTACAGCCCTGGTTATATTAATTAACTTTACTAGAACTTGGCATAAGTATGACTTCACAGAACAAAAAAAACCTACCCGAGCTAAGAGAGTAAGATGAGACCTGAAAGGGCAAGATAAAACACAGGGAGAAGCACTTTGATATGTAGCCATTGTAATCTGGCCTTGCAAAAGAAACTGTTGGGTGGCATGAGAAATGTCAGTGCTCACTCAGGCATGAAGACAGCAGCAATCAACAAACTTCTCAGAGGGACTAGTGTGTGAGTGGGGGTAGTTGCTTGAAATGATAAAAATGAATATAATAGTATAGAAATAGGTGACTGAAAGTATTTTTAGATAAAACTATTTTACAATGGATTTTTGCTGACTCGTAAAGAGTGTATGTAATAAGATAAAACTAGACTTGCTTACTTGTGAGTATAAAACCCCCTCAGAACTAGCATGTGGTGGACACGTACATGGAGATGCTAACCCCTGTGTGTGCCCAGTGCTGAATAAAGGTTTATTTTATTATTAAGTGTGTACTGTGAAGCTAATTTTTTGAATCACCTCCTTACTTTACTTTTGCTCTTTGTACTGAGGCTGAGCATGCCTCCCAGTGCTGTGGTAAACTGTTTTCTAGAAACATAATTCAGGTGTTTTTTAATTCTTTCATCTGCTTTGTGGCTAGAATAGCTGTTATTGATTATTTTGGCATATTGCTTTTGTTTCTGCTCCAAAGTATTTACCTTAAGAATGTTCTACTTCGCTGATTCTAACTAGTAATTTAACCTGTTTACTGTCGAAGGTAAGGTCAGTGTGGTATGCTGAATATATTATCTGAAAGAAGGTTGTAGTCAGGTGGGAGTCAGTTGGTCTCTTCTCCCAGGCAACCAGAGATAGAATGAGGGGACACAGGCTCAAGCTTTGCCAGGGGAAACTTAGTCTGGATATTGGGAAAAAATTCTTCACAGAAAGAGTGATTTGCCATCGGGATGGGCTGGTCACCATCCCTGGAAGTGTTTAAAAAGAGACTGGATGTGGCATTTAATGTCATAGTTTAGTTGATGAGGTGGTGTTGAGTAATAGGTTGTACTTGATGATCCCAAAGGTCTTTTCCAACCTAGCTAATTCTATGATTCTGTGTTTCTGAGTTGGTTTGGATTTTGTTTTATTTGTACTGCTTGGAAGCCTTCTATTCATAGAAGTTAGCTTTTAGCAGTGGTATTCTCAAAAATGAATAATAAAACTATGTATCTTTACAAGAATCCATGCGAGGAAATGTTAGCCAGTTTGGAAGGTGGTTGGTTGAGTCTGAATGATTCTCAGCTGTTTCGTCTAGAACAATCTCTTTTCTGGAGTGGCAGGACCTACAGATATACAGGACAGCAATGCACCACATCCTGTTTTTTTTCAGGGTAGCTACTGCTTTAAATATTTTTTCCTTGCCAAGGTTTTGGATTTTCTGGTGGAATTTTTCCATCCCAGCAACACAGCGATAAGGGGATGGTGGTGGTGGTGCGGTTAAGAAGCAAAACCCAGTAATTTGGTAAAGCTATTGGCTGCCTACATGGAGGACCAGTTAATAACTCTACACCTAAGTTGTTATTCAGTTAGCAAGGAGTGAAAGAGGGCAGCACCAGCCCTTTCCCCACGCACAGTCTGAGCAGCCACCCGGGGGCAGGGGAGGCTGTGCCGGTCTTTGCCGGGGACAAGGGGGTTTCCCCTCTCTGGCGGCTCAGCAGGTCCAAACAGAATTTCCCAGGGAGTTCACCATGCCTGAAAAATATGAAAGACTCCCTGGATGAGATTTGCCCTCTGTCCCTCACTCCAAGAGCAGTATGAAGAGGTTCCCGTGCTGCAGCTCCCGACCTTGGCGCACCAGCTTTGCCATGCAGCCCTGTGCTCGTCTCTGCCACCACCACGCACCCTGCCTGGGTTCTTCTGTCGCGACCGGCCAACACAGGGCGACCTGTTGGCTTCCTGACACTAGGGACCAAGCCCTCAGCTGCTGCCAGAGTTGCTCAGGGCTCTTCTGCTGCTGCCACCTCCTCCACTGCCCACCAGGGCATTGATGCACTGGAAGCAGAGACAGAACCAGTCTCCATCCCTGCTTCCATGTGCGCCACCTCAGGCAGTGTCGCCATTGTTGCCATGTAGTCCCCGCGGATCTCAGCACCATGGTTTTGGCTGTCCGCAGCTGGAATGACACCAGAGAGAGTTACCCNGGTTTTCTCTCCCGAAGAGAGACTGATTTTGAGGTTATACTTGTCTTTGTTATTGTTGGGTTGTTGTTGTTGTCCTATTTTGTTCTCAATTTTTTTAGTAAAAACTGTTACTTGTTTTTCTAAATTTTGCTTGAAAGTCTCATAGTTCAAATTACAGCAATTTGAAAGGAGGAGTTTCTATTCCAGTAAGTCCCACCTTGTCAGCATACATTGTTCTAAATCAAGACACAGGGATAAGTGCCCTTAACTTGGATTCCAAAGTCACATTTATTTACCAATCATCTCAGATAGCTCTTTAGTAATATTGATAAATTTAGTAGAAAATAAGAAGGATTTTGCAAGTATCTTAGTAAAAATCTTAAGAGTTCATTTACTCTGTTGTAGAGGAAAGTAAGATTGTCCTTTATTGCTTTATAGTGTTTTGATTCATTCTGTATACATGTAAATAAGGTGTTATCTGGATATGAATGTAGAGTCTGGACGCCAGATTTTCTTGCATTGAAGGTAAAAATTCACTTGTTCCTCTTTCTGGAATAGCTGAGTTACTGCTAAACGTGGTCATGTTAATTGCTGTGATTTTTAATCATAGCACAGTATTATTTTATATCTCATTTCCCTTCTCCTTGCATTCATTTCAGTCTCCCTGGCTTACAATTGTGTCCATCCCCTAAAAACTAAATTGCAGTTCCACTGACATATGTCCTCTTCAGTCATTTATGACTCCTCTGATTAAAGGAGGAGGGCGATAATAACGGATGGGGAAAGTTATATAACCTCTCTATCCATTAGTTTTGGCTTCAGAGAAGCCGGTGCTGAATTTTATGCTTTCTAGTCACTGAAGTTGTTCTTAATTAGTTTATTTCAGAGGAGCTCAATACACCTTCCAGCTGTCATCAATAATTACAGTCAACAGCTCTTCAAATGTTGACAAGTACATTCATAATCATAAAATAGTAAAATGAGTAAAAGGTGGGAGGACCAGAAACAAGAAAGTGGTAAACCTGAGGAACTTCAAACTGGGGAACTTAAGTGCGGTCTCCTCTAAGGCTTATCCCCATTTCCCAACTAGGACTTCACTGCTAAGTGTTATTTTTATTCTTCATTGGGCAGCGCTGGTTGTAAAAGGTTCTTCATGACCCATGAGTCACCTTGATAAATTAAAATGCTTTGTAACATGGAAGGATTCAATTGTGTAACAAACAAAATATTCTAAGTGGATAAATAAGCCTTTTTAAATAGTGTTCCTTTTTTTTTTTTTTCTAATAAGGCTCTCTAGTATAATGTGATATACCCTGACAGAGGTTTCTGTCACTGAAATTATGTCTTCTATTTCATTCCACAAGCCTTGAGGGTAGAACAGCATTCAGAAGGTGATGACTTTGTTTTTATATAACATTGTCTCCATCTAGCATGAACAAAGATCTGTGTAAAGAAAGGATAAGTCAGTCTGCACTGCCTTCTTTATGATCATAATCTTTGAAAGGATAAAGGGGCAAAAGGAAATATTAATACCTCCCAATTTCCGCAATGTTTTTTTCCTTCTACTTCAGTTGGTGCAGATATCTTTCTACTTGCATGAGAATGAGTTCTCCATGATGATTTGTCTGCAGAAAGGACTTTTTCCCTTTAGGCCATTGGCTATATCTTTTGAAAACTGACCTAGAAAGCATTGGACATCAGCAAATATAAAGTCAATTATGAAAAATAAAATAAACTATGAATGTAGTTGGATTTATATGACTTCTATATTACCCTCATAATATAATTCAAATGTTTCATCTGTCTAAAAATCAGTTTACTGAACTGACATATTAGTATCTTATGTAAGTGGATAGGCCGAGCTCTGTAAGAGGGATCTCTTTGTATATCTCAGTAAGTACTATCAAAATTCCCTTAGTCTGCTGAGTTAAATCACATGTTGAAAGGTCACTGTAACTCGAAGATAGAATCCAGCAAGATGCAGTAATATGTAAAGTTGTACAAATTATGTTGTGTAAGAGTGTATGCATCTTGCTTAGAGCCATCTTAGAACACTAATCCTTTTATATTTCCCTCTACTACGTATGCACTGATATGTCAAGTGCCTTTTTTACTGGAATTAATACTATTTCAATCGAAAATGGGCATCACATTAGCTGAAAGAACAACTGAGAATACTCACATTTAAATAAATACTTAGGTTAAGATTAAATGTTTTTAAATTTCTAACTATAGAAGCATATAATCTCATATAATCATAAAAT
The DNA here is from genome assembly GCA_013399895.1 of Serilophus lunatus. Taxonomy (NCBI): domain Eukaryota; kingdom Metazoa; phylum Chordata; class Aves; order Passeriformes; family Eurylaimidae; genus Serilophus; species Serilophus lunatus. The sequence continues at coordinate 421,201 of VXBA01000263.1, forward strand.
ATCTTTTAAAAAGTTTTAGCATTGTCAGTGTACTGAATCAATTATCTTTTTTAACCAATTTTTAACCAATACTTCCTCTTTTCACTGTGCCTTCTTGCATCTTGGCAGTTCTCTTGTGTGAAGGCGTGTGAGAAGGACCACGAAGGTTATTATGGGAGTCAGTAGTTTATGAAGACTTGGATTTGAAATGGGAAAGAACAATTCATTGTGGTAACCTAGATACTGTCTGGATCTCAACTTTGAGTCATGACAAGTGAAACTATCATAGAAGTCTTGCAGTTAGAATTCTAGGGCTGCTGTGAACTAAGTAAAAAAAAAGGAAAAAAAATAGAGGTTTGTGATTCTATCTGCACTCAAAAAAGAGTGTGTTATTATAAATGAAAAAACCCCCCACAATCACAGTGAATTGCTGAGTCTTCATTGTATCATCTAACTTTACCTGAATGGTTTCCTGTTTTGCTCATTTAGGAAGAAAAAGAAAGGAATGCATTCATTTCATACCTGTGTCAAAGAGTCTAAAATCTTGTTAGTGTTTCCAAAATTACTAGGACAGCAAGTATAAATAGAAAATAGAAATTGAGTTTCTGCCTTTATCAATCAACATGCCTAGGCCAGATTTCAAAGCACTATAAAAGTATTTTTCTCTTACATAGCTTTCAGTGTACTGTTCTTTACTCATACTAGTCTCTCCATTGAGATGAAGCACATGAAACTTGTGAAGCTGACTGACCTTTTCATGAAGCTGCCTGAGCCTTTTATTCCCTGCTCCCAAGGTCCACTTCTGGTCTGGTCAGAACTGGCCTGTGCTCTGCACAGTTCTACTGTGTGAATCTCAGCTTCATTTTCATGAACAATGGGCAATACAATACTGAATATCTGCTGTAACCTTACCTGAGCTCATAATAGTTCTGGTGCTGCAAGCATTGTAATCCTGTTAGGAAATGATGATAAAAGGGCTGAGTTTCTGACTGAATGTAATACGTGCAGGTTTTTTAGGGGGTTCTTTTTTTTTCATGATGATGTAATTAGTCCTCCTGAGGACCATGTCAAGAAAAACACAACCTTCTGAGCTCAAAACATATTTTAAAGGAATTCTTGATTATTTGATTCTTCAGTGCTGCTTTTTGCGTGTGTTACCAAGCACAAGAAGGAAAACTATAAATATAGAATAAAAGGTAAAAACAAGCACCCACCCACCCAACTCCCTTTTGTCTGTTATTTGTGCTTTTCTGAGAAAAAAAAAGTTTTGAATAAGGTAATACATCTGGTCTGTGACCCAGAATATTAATTCAGATTGGTTAAGCAAATGCCCAGAAGTCATTCATGCCTGAGGCTGGCAATGGTCAACACTGACTGAGGTCCAGTTTGGCTTTACAGAATTCTTATGGATGATCATATCCATATTTGAATGTTTTGGGGGATTTCACTTTGTTTTCAAGAGAGAAGTGTTTATCTGCATGTCCTTGGCAACTTCAAGTGTGGTGAGTAATTCCAGATCACTTAATAAGTCAGCAATTTCAATATTGTTTAATATCAAAATGCCTTATTTTGTAAGGAGATACCAATTTATTTTAATTTTATTTAATTTTTCAGTGTTCTAAGAGGAACTGCTGAAACCATTCATCAGAAGTCAAGCACTTTGTTAATCAAGACCCTGCTTGATGATGTGAGATCATGTGATGGCCTCTTGCTATTTCCTGGCAGGACTATGATTATTGAAGAAATTTTCATTTATTTATGTCAGTTCTTCTAACCATAGCAGACAGTTTTACTAAGCTAGACTTTGAGAGTCTGCAGCACTCAAGGAAACTTTCCAGGGAAGGTCAAGGAGAACTAAGGAATTTTTTTTTCCAGTAGTTTAGACACCAGAGGCAGTAATGTATCTGATATTTCATAGCTCTCATGTAATAAAGCCATAAGGTAGCTATGGACTCAGAAGATTGCAATAAAATATATCTGCATTTCAACTCTAAGCTCCAATATTAATCATATTGCTGCAGCCAGTTAGAAAGTAATTTTAAGGACCTTCTCAATGTCAGAAGACTTTAAGAAGCTTTCATTTTTTCCGAGATTGTATAACTAGGGGAAAAATGACATAAAAGTTTGAGTTTGGGGGGTGATAAAATACTATTTGTAAGTTATCCAAAATGGAGACATTAACCCATCACAAGCTGGGGAGAACAGTACTCCCACACAACGTACTCTTACCAAACCATTCCCCTTGGAGAAGGCCAAAAATGAAAGCCACAGGGGAGTCCTGGGTTTTGAAACACTTCTGGATTGTAGGTGTAAAGTCCGTTCTTTACATATAAATTTAGCTATCATGAAAAAAGTTTGTCTGTAAACATCTTTGCTATTCTCCAAGAGTTTTAACATGTACATTTATTGGAGAACTCTGTCTCTCTGTTGCTAGTTGATTGACAGAGACAACAAGAAGTTATGCTACATTATGAGGGTTTTTTTCCACTTTTTAAGTAACTTCTGAAAGAACCAGGATGTATTTTAATGGTTTACTCCCTGGTTTATTGCCTTACAGTTGTATGAAAGACAACTGAAAGCAGACCACAAAATATAATGACTAATGAATTTGCACAAGATTGATAAAGGACTGAAGAAATGTTTCTCTTCAAACCATCTGTGGGGTTCCTAGCCCCTTGGTTCGCTTCCCTGAGAAGACCTTGGGCAGGCAGAACTTTCCACATTCCCTCTTGGTAGGGGAGAGCTTGGCTCTAGCCAGACTGGAGTATCCAGATCTGGATACTGAAATTTAAGATGTAATAAAGACACTGGCTTGATAGTACATTGAGAACTCCCTCATAGTATAGCTCAACCAATTCCTCAGTTGTCTGCAGGTAGTAATTACTTATGTCTCTCCCTCCCATCAGAGATAATTACTTGTATGTTTGTAACTAGCACTTCTTTATGCTCTGGTGTTGCCAATCACCATTCTGTTTCAAGTACTCTAATTATCATGGTTCCCTTAACTCAGAATAATTATTCATGTTCTGCATTTAACTTGAAATTACTGCTGGTTTTTATGTGAGGAAACAAAATGCGCCCAGACACTTCTGGCTTTTAGTACAGATATCAGTTGGCTAGTGCAACTTTTCTAGTAACCTTAGTTATCAAATGCTGGTTAATTTCCTATTTCAATCCATTGCATTTATTTGTTTCAGCATAGGTGGATGTGTGGGATTATTGTGCTGTTTTGCTTGTAGAACTCTTTTTTCACAAGGAGTAGTTTTCCTATGTTACGTGCAACAAATAAGAATATTGTTGGGGAAAAGTCACCTTTTATCACCTTTTACCAGTTAAGGTTGCCTTTTGCAACAGACCATAACACATCTTCTATAAAAATTGAAAGTGCTATTTGAAAAAAAGATGCCATCCATACACTGTGTTACCATAGTTGTTTTAATAGTCCCCTCCGTTCCTGGCTGTGAATTGGTGTTTGAAGCTCATGTTGTGTTTTCAGGCATGCTGTGCATGCATTCCAACCTCCTTGTCTCCCTGTCAGTAATGGTGTCTTTCCAAGAGCAACTTTACTATGTCACTCTTTTCTGCCTGTAATCAACGATTTTAGCAGACACAGAATTGGTTTTGTCTTCTTAATTGTAGCTGAAATTTCTAGTGCTTCTTGCTTGAATTTTTAGCATTGAAGTGTGTTTTTTCAAGGTTATTTTGGAGCAAGGTAAAAGTGTGAGGTAGCTGAAGTTACTATGGCGGTACAAAACACACTTTGAGAAACTCAGAGCTTCTCAGATGACAATTCTGTAATTAGCATTTAGTGAAATTCTACTGATATGAAGTTGGGAATGGATGTTATCAGTAATTAATAAAGTCAATACTGCAATTAATGCTAGGTTTGCTCATCACAAATACTGTATCATCACTCTTTAACTCCAAGCAACAATGCACCTTTGAACAATCTACATTCTTTTCCTTTTTTGCCGGTCATGAAGGAATATGCAAATATCTACACAATTTGAAATTCTGATTTGATTAACTAGTACCAAGCATTGTTATGTAGACTGGAATTAATTAAACAGTACATTAACTTTGTGTATATCCTGTATCATGAAACCACTGATTCCTTCTTTAATGCTTCTAATATGAAGAAGTGACAATCAAATATATATAAAGAGTCCTGACAATCTCAGATGGCAATCTCCAGACTGCTGGTTAAAACCAATTCTGATTCATCTGTTCAAGGCATGGGGAAGGAGCTGGAGGAAAGGAGGGCAGGCTCTTTGAAAAACTGAAGCTGAAGTTTTATTTGTTTCAGACACAGATTTATTGTCTGCATGAAATTAACTGCCTCTGCTCTACACAGCCTCATGATGTATGGAAAGCATCAAGTACTTTGCTTAAAATTTTGAGATCCATATGTTAAAAAAGAGTGTTAAGGTAGACATAGATCTTTCGGATGAACATACATCCCAGTGCTGCTTTCTTGTATATCCACTTCTTTACATTTAAATGAAGATAAAAAATATGTTATTTGTCCAGAAATGTTGCTTACGCCTCATTCAATTACAATATCAATGTTGCTTTCATGGTATTCTTTATGGCCAGATAATAAATGCAATGTTCTTATAAAAACAAAAGTACAGGCACAACCTTTTTTTACCCACCAAAAACCTGTGAAAGCAGTGTTCTGTAATCCAAAATGAGGGAAAAGCCAGTCACTCTAGGTAGCCAGTCTAATTTGTGCAAATGGTCGGGGACAGTAGGACTGTTCAGCAGTATAAATCATTAATACAGATGAAATGTTTTATAAATATTATTTAGCTACAGGGATGATTGAAGTATTAAAGGGTCATTAAATCTTGTATTTCTGTGTGTACTCTATTATGAGTGTAATTGCTTTCATTGGAGCACAAGCCCTATGAGGAACGGCTGAGGGAGCTGGGGTTGTTCAGCCTGGAGAAGAGGAGGCTCAGGGGTGACCTTATTGCTGTCTGTAACTACCTGAAAGGAGGCTGTAGTCAGGCGGGGGTCGGTCTCTTCTCTCAGGCTCCCAATGACAGAACGAGAGGACACAGTCTTAGGCTGCGTCAGGGGAGGTTTAGGTTGGATATCAGGAGGAATTTTTTCACAGAGAGTGATCTCCCACTGGAATGGGCTTCCCAGGGAGGTGGTGGAGGCACTGTCCCTGGATGTGTTTAAGGATAGGTGAGATGATGAACTTAGTGGTATGGTTTAGATGGTTTAAATGGTTTAGATGGTATAGATGTTAGACTGATGTTGGGTAGGTTGTTAACCTAGGTAATGGTTGGACTTGATGATCTCCATGGTCTTTTCCAACCTTATTAATTCTGTGTGTAATTCTGTGTGTAATTGATTGCTAGTACTGTTACAAAATAAGTAGATCGTTTCACAGATCCAGAATAGGCTGTGATAGTAGTTTCTTGAAAGTTTTTGTTTAATTATAAATGAAATCAGAGATAGAAAAGAGAGTTATTTTGCCACCTCAGTTTTCTGTAGTGTTTGGTTTCAGAAGAGCTTAAAAAGTAGCGGTGTCTATGGGATTTTTAGCAGATCTTTTTAAAGAGCTCTTGCATGGGGATTCTGGACTTGATTTGGTACTGATACTTTCCTTAGATAGTACTTGCCCAATACTTAACTTCCTGCTGGTATTGTTTATGTAGCCTTCATTGTTTTGACTTTAAAACACATCAGAGTAATAGATAAATTTGGTTCGTGGAAGCTAACTGACTTGCTCATGGCCATGTAACAGATGAATAGAACAGGTTCCTTAAGTTTACAAAGTTTTGCTCTGCTGTGCAAAGAACTGGGAGTTTGTTTACTCCTTCAATTTCCCATTTCCTCGGGAGAGTCACAGTCTAAAGTTACCAAAAGCAGAATTGTGTAAGAACTCCAGTCTTTTTAAGACTAAATGTATATAATAATTTCTATAAAACTGAGTCTAGAACATCAGGAATTCTTGGACTGGAATTTCTTTCTAGTAATGAAAAAATATGCTTTGGTTCCAGTGCAGTATTTCTTCATTCATTACTCTGATATTCTTTGTTGCATCAGTAATAATCTCTTGAATATTTAAAATATTTCCCCAATGTCCTGATGACAGTGCCCCACATAAATATCTCTTTAAAGTCACACATTGATATCTTTCACAGAAGAATTAATTTAAAAATGAGTCTTCAGCAGGAGGATGAGTGAAATCCAAGGGAAAGTATTACAAATTATTAATAACATGAATACCCTAAATTTCCTCTAAGAACTAAAATGGAAATTCTCATTTTAGGCATGAATGTAATGCCTATTTAGCAAAGGTAAACATGATAACCTATATTGTTGGAAAGACTAATTTTTTTAACAATTCAAGAGTAATTTAAATAACAGAATGATGTGCAAAAATCTACATGCTTTAGTCGGGATGACTATTTTTTCTTGCTGCAAGTTTTTTTCCTGATGCATATATAATTTTTTGATTCTCTTCTCTCAAGTGGTGTCATAGTTGCCATCTGTAGGTGATAATGACAATTTTGTTGGTTTCTCATTGAAGTAGCCATTGATTATTAATTTCTTCTTCAATGTTACAGCTCTTAAAATGGCGCACTGAGTTGTGCACTTTCGGTAAATTTTAACAAGATTTTAGCAAGTTCTTCTATATATCGGCAGGAAATTCAAATATCTCACTGTTCCCTGGACTTCAGTGAACAGTAGGAGTGCACTGACACTATATGCATTCACATGAAGCAAATAAAATTTAGATAATCTGATCAAACTGGAGCTGGCAAACTGCTGAACTCAGAAAAATCCCCTTTAGATCTTGAGTAGCCACAGCTTACATTCTTTGCAGTCAGAGGGAAGATTTTCACTTTTGTAGCATCTTCTACAAAGCCTGTGGTGTTTCTGTCTTGTCTTCTTAGGCATCTCATTTTCTGCACTTAAGATTCAGTGCATGTATGAGAGAAGTCTGCTGATAACCAGCCTGTAATTTTATTACACTAAACTGAGAACTGTAGAAGCTGCGCTGAGGAATGAGAGATCTTTCCCTGAAACCAAACAAACCTGTAACCTTATTCTTTTCCAAATATCCTTGTTTAATAACAGCATTCCTTTCTGTTGCAACATTATGAATGTCTCACTAAACTCATGCTGTGTAAGTGCTGTATGCTGTGTCATAATTTCCGGAACAGGACTAGTTTTTTCCTTCCCTTTTATCTCCTCACTGGGACAACTTGAGACATGTCCCCGTTATTTATAGGATGAACACTGCAAAACATGTGATTAGGTGATTTATTCATCCCAAGAAAGATATCCCAGTAAGTTGTGAAGGTATCCTGTCACCATTTAACACTGTCCTTTTGTAGTGATATTTATTCTTTCTGATAATGAGATAGTGATGCAATTTCTTTTTCCTGCTGAGGTGTTTCCAGAGCAAAATCCAGTTTGGTGATTCTCACATTTATGATGCTGCAAGTAACCTTTTGAATAATTGCTTTTCTCATTGATGTGTCTTGATAGGAGACTACTCTCATCATGATAGAAGTCAATGATTAACAAATATGTTGATGACTTTAAAGTCATTGAAAGTTCATGACTTCCAGAGGGCTACATAGAGACAGTACTTCACACTAAGAAAGAGAGAAAAATCCAAATTTGAATCAAATTACAAAAACCCAAGAATAAACCAGAAGAGGATATAACACTGAGAGCTGTTGGGAGATGGTGTTTAGCTGCTGGCTGCAGCAACATTCTTCTCCATGGATACCCTCTTGTTGCGGGGGAGAAGCCTGTGTGCCCTTATGAGTTTGTGAGCTATGCTGGCGTTGGCATATGCCTCCGGTAGGGTCTCCCATGCCAGACAGGACTCAACTGAAGGGTCAGACTAAGTGTGTTCACGGGTAGGATGGGCTCGCTTTCCTCCTGGCAACCATCCTAGGAGAAGGATAACTCTAACCCCAAACTGGGGCAGATGGAGCTCATTTAGCCCTGTAAGGCCATCCGTCTCAGAGAAGGATACTCTAACTAAACCTGCGTCCTGAGGCCATCGCTGTCACCGTCCAAGTTTGCTAGGTCCTGGCAGAAGAATTTTAGGAGTAAAGGGTGGGGCCAGTTCTGCGCATGCTGAGCCTCACCTAAAAAATCCATTGCAAAGGCTAGAAGTGTACACCCACATTTGTAAAGTCCTGTAGTGATAGATGAGGGTGAAAACAGCAGATGATAAGGTGTACTGGAAGCCGCAGACCCAACTCTGCATGCAGGCGGTTCAGGACACTGGCAGCTCAAGACTGACCCTGGAGATATGACAGTCTTGTTTGGCAATGTCCTGAATGACCAAGCAGCCTTTTTCAAGGAGAGCACTGCTTGCTCCACACGGAGAGTGGCCTAGAAAAGGTGGCCTGACCAAAGCTTATCTCCGCCTCCCACCCGCTTGGCTAACCACGGCCAGCGGGCATCTTCTGATGCAGGCAAACAAACAAAAAGAGACAAATGCATACACCTCCCTCCAGAGGTGTCTCCAGATTGACACTCGCATGTTGGAACATCAAAACCATGCATGATACTGCAGATAGTGGACGTCCTGAGCCTCGTTCTGCTCTCATTGCCCACGAACTATCATGACTTAACATTGACATTGCTGCTCTCAGTGAAGTTCGTCTCCATGAAGAAGGCAGCCTCCAAGAACATGATGCCGGCTACACACTCTATTGGTCAGGCAAACCCCAAACCGAAAATCACCTTTCAGGAGTTGGTTTCAGGATTAAAAACTCCATCGCCTCCAAACTTGAAAACTTGCCTATAGGTCATTCTGGCTGCATTATCTCCCTATACCTCCCGCTACACAGCAAGCAACATGTTCTCTTCAACG
>VXBA01000265.1:353-39406 GCA_013399895.1 Serilophus lunatus
GACACCTTTGTTTTCAAGGACTGTTTCCCAAGGAACTCTCTGTATAAGTCTTCTAAACAGGTCAAAGTCTGCCCTCCTGAAATCTAACATAGGGGTCCCATTGATGTTTCTCCTGATATCACCAATTATGGAGAATTCTATAATTTCATGATCACTGTGCCCCAGTCTGCCTCCAACCTCCACATCACCCACCAGTCCATCTCTATTGGTAAACAGCAGGTCTAACATAGACTCTTTTCTAGTAGGCTCACTCACCAACTGGGACAGAAAGTTATCCTCCACACGCTCTAAAAACTTCCTGGACTGCCTTTTCTCTGCTGTATGAAGTTCCCAGCATATATCTGGTAGGTTGAAGTCACCTACAAGAACAAGGGCTGATGATCTTGAAACACTCTCCAATTGTTTATAGAATAAATTATCCACTTCTTCATCCTGATTGGGTGGACGATAACAGACCCCCAGTAGAATATCAACCTTGTTGGCCTTCCCCTAGATTTTTACCCATAGGCATTATCCAATGATTTCACTTGATCTGTCGCATGGACAGTTTAGCAACATACAAAAGTGTGTGCATTCACAATAAAGTTGATCCTGCTTTTCAATGTAACTGAAGCCTGTGTCAGTCTGCGTCACTGCTGGGGACTGTGTCAAACAACCACACCATGACAGAAGGACATTTATTCTCAGTACCACTAGGCAAGAAAAAATTTTCCCCTGCTGTCTGAAATAGGAGTTGTTGTTTTACCTCCGGTAGGCAGAAGGTTACATTGAGAACACAATGAACAGCCCAACAATCTAGGAAAGCATTGGATTAATTTGACAGGAGGTAAAGCATATGAAATTACTTCTTTTAAAGTAACAGCACAGTATTTCAGTACGAAGTGGGCATATGCTGCAATAATAAAACTATTGAGAAAATGTCTAAAAAAGTGTCCATTATATTGTTTAGTTAAATCATACACTTGATGATATTTGGAATTTCAGCTGCTGTACAATGTACAATGGTTGCACGATGTCCTCTGTCTGCTTCTGAGGAGCTTCATTCCAGAAGATGCCTTTTCATCTCTTCTCTATTTCCTATTCCAGCTCTGGGAAATACTTTGAATCTTCTTCATCCTTCCTCTCTCATCAAGTAACTTACATCTTGCTGGATGTTCCTCCAATTTTTTGTGGAAGGCAGGGATATAGTCTCCTGAGCTGTGAGTGGGCCTTCTGAGGTGATGCAGCTGAGCTTTGATGGCTAGTGGTGACAAAGGAAGAACAAGAATGGTTATCATGCCTAGGTTTCATTCACTGATTGACAAGAAATCAATTCTTTATAAGTTGTCTTCATCCCACTCAGCACAGCCTGTCTGTGCAAAGAAGGGTTTCTCACCCTGAGAGCCATGATTTTTTGGAGTGAATGGGTATTTACAGAGGGTTAGGAAAAAGTTCAGAGAAAAAAAACATTTTGCAAATATAAGTCATAAATATAGAGTTAAAACTCTAAAATGAAACATAGGCATCTCCAAAACTGACATTTGGGCAATTAAGCACTTTGCAATACTGAATCTTGAAATCATTCCCTTATTCAGACATACCAGCAGACTACACCTACACAGTTGACTCCCAAGAAACATTCTCAAAGTTAGGAAACAACAGTTTAGACAGAAGAAAAAACTGTCAAAAGAAAATGAAGAAGTAACTCTACTATCTAAATATATATGTATTATACATTATTATAATTATATAAACACCTCACTGTATTCAAAACATTGTTGATCAATGTAAATTTAAGGCAGTAAATCGGATAGAGATCATGGTTCCCAGAATTCAGGAATAGGTGGATCTGACTCTATTTATTTGAATCTCTGTCTTGCTTTCTTACTTCTTTACATAGGTAGACTAAAAAATTAAACATGACCATGATCAATTTGTTTTCATCTTATGCTTAGTTATTATTTGCAAAATAAGCAAGTCAGTAATCAGTATGATGAGTATTTTAAAAGAAAAATTATTGATCTCACCATGAATCCTAAGAAGTGACAAAGATAGCCGTTTGAGCTAGCTAACAACAAATGCTAGAACAGTCTTGTTAAGAACAAGCATGTTAAGCTCCTCGACTGATTAATCATACTCTAAAATGTCTTGGTTATCAAAAACAATACAGATTTCATAAACTTAATACATACACATCCAGATTTCTGTAAACTCACAATCCTTCTTATTCTCAACTAGATTAAATTCACATTCATTTAAATGTTGAAAAATATCCGGGTGAAATACTGTTCTTTGATGCACATTCACATTCGCTTTTCATATTAATTTCATTTTCTGTCCTCAGCATGGATTTAGCAAAACTGTTATTAAATTTTTGGTTGCTTAGAGTGGGGGAATGTTTATTGACAGCTAGAATTTTATTGGACATGTTGCCAGAAGAGATGATTTTGCTAATAGGTTTAAGAGGGTTTATCCAGAACAGGTAATGTGATCATCTTCATACAGAGTAGATAAAGGGGATTCATAACATTTAGTTTTTTAAGGCTTTAGTGACTCAAAGTGATGGGCAGAAGACTCTCTGTTAGGACTCTGGAATTCTGTTCCCAGATTCCACACTGACTTCTTGTGTGACCTGGACTATAAAATTCACTCCATTTTCTCTGCATATAAAATGGGAATAAAAGTGCCAATACTTGCCTCACAACATTTTTATAGGGGGTTCAATAGATTATGATTCTCAGGACTTTCATGCATATACTGATGTAAGTGGGTGGGGGCTTTTTTGATTTTTTTTTTAAATTTAGGAGAAATAATTGGTTTTTAAGGTCATGACTATCACCAAGGCAATTAAAACAGAAAATAGGTATTTGGTAGCATGCTGTTGATAGCATCAGTGTACTATCAACAGTGTCAGTGTAGGCTAGTTACACAAATAGCATCATGCAGATGGACTACCTGTGTGTTGTCCAGACACTAATTCAGCTAAGAGTGCATAAGCTGCTCTGTTTGCTCTGACTGGTTGGATGTGCAGTCCACCATCTTCCAGATCATCAGCTAAGGCAACATCCCCACAGTATTTCCTCTTCGCCTTTCTTTGATACAACTCTTTCTTTGACTCCTGAGAAAGAGGTCAAGACTCTCTTTCTGCTTGGTACAAACATCTGGCCCTATGTCAACATCATGCCTTGATTTGCATAGCAGATGAAAGAATGAATGCCAGAGCTGCTGCTTAGTAGACAACTGCAGATGAGAAAGGAGGCTAGACTGCTGGGGAAAATCTCTCTCCCTTTTGCAGCCTTTGTCAAAAAAAGGAGGCTTTCTGCTATAACTGTCAGAAAGGTCTGCAGGACAAAGGATCAGGAGAACCAAGAGTGTGTTCCATCAGAGTTACTCAAGAAATGACCTAAACTTGGGGAGATTCAGTTTCCTAAGAGTGTTAAGAAAATCTGGTTGGTCCCAGACACTGAGGCCTATGAGCCCTCTCAGGACTCTGACAGAAGTACATCTCAAATGTTTCCAAGCCAAAGAAATAAAAATACAGTCACTCAGTGATTGCAGATAATAACAACCCTGGTATTATTGTGCTTTCTCGCCATACAAAGCCCAAGTTCCTAGGAGAAAGGTTTAGTTGATCCTCTTTGCACTGAGAAAAAGGAGTCATTCCAGGAGGCAGCACATGTGCCCATGGCACAAAAAGGGACAGTATTAGGCAAGAAAATCCTGAGTGAAAATACCTAAAGTAATAACCTCTCTAGAAGAACGGTCTGTTTAAGTGGGCAGCTTTAAATTTGCCCTATCTGTAAAAGTGGTGGATAGAGATGGGGGCTCATGCTGCTTTTGGTGTTGAAGAATGGTGAGGCCAGACTGACTCAAGAATCCCGAAGTTAAACACTGAAATAGTGTTTCCTGGTAGAAACTGGCACAAGTAAGGATGTGGCAAAGTTCTCAATAAAGGAACCAACATCTGGATAGTACAAATAACTTGTCTAAAGCTTCTGAGCTAAAGGCTGCACAGCTGACACAGCTAGCCTAGAAACATATGACTGACAGTCAATCACTTTATACTATAAAAAAAGCCCAGTCTTGCTTTTTAACAGCAAAGATTTATAACATACTCCTTCTAGGAGTGTATGTGCAGATTCCTCCCTTGAGAGGGAATGCCTCTCAAGGTTAATCCTTGAAGCTAAGCAAAAGAGATTTTCCCATGGTTGTTGGTATGGGTGAGTAACATCATTCTCTACTTAATAATTATTTTTCTAGCTTTAATATCTTTTCTTCAAGATTGCTTCAATAAAGTGCACTACACTAGTAATTATAACTGTGTTGTGTATTAAATAATTCTGATTAAAGTATTTTAGTCTAATCATTATCGCCATCAATTAAATAAGCAATTTATTTCATTCGTGTAATTTGCCACCCTTAATCCTGTGGAACAATGTATAAAGGCTCAATTACACCTATGTAACCTCTAGACATAAACCACCACTGACCAAGTCTGGGACTACGGTTGGATCCAACTGGATATCAAACTCTCCTTTGACATGGAGTTTAGGAATAATGTAAGAATTTAACAACTATTGGGACCATATGAGAAATAGGCAATATATACAAGTAATACTTATTTTCACTGGTGGTGGTGAGAAATTTCAGAAGTTAAGAAGATGTATTTATGATATTTCCTGCTCCATGCTTTCTCTCTAAAAAATGTCTTGGCTTATATACCTGCAAGTCCTCACATGAGCATGCTCAGAGGTTTACATTTTTCTATCAGCAATTGTCTGTTCTTATTTTTGAGCCTGGCAGTAGTCCATGGAAAACATTGTTTTACTTAGGGTATACAATGTTTTGAACTCTCTCACATTCCTGCTTGTTCTTTTCCTTACTGATACCCAAGTGTCCAGCAGCTGTGCCTGAGGAAACAGTCTGCCAAGGCGGTGGTATGAAAGAGCTTGGAGAACTGAAACAGCTCAGAAACATGCTGCTGAACATTGGAATCTATACATGGAGCTACCGCATACATCATCTGATGGCACAACAGCTACTGATGAAAATATCTTTGCTAAAACTTTTAAGTACTGAAATTTGGGTTTTATTACTTGGTGATTTCTTTTTGACTTCCTGAAGAATTGCACTCTTTTTCACCTACTGTGAATTACACATACATTCACACTAAGCCATTATTTCATGTAACTGCTTCACATTATCTTCTTTTCTGACAATTGTGTTGGACAAAAACGAAGAGATTAAGAAAATTGTTATTGTGGTGAAACAGAGAGCAGGATTTGTTAGATGGGAAAAGCACTAAAAGACCTATACTTGGGTCCATAAAACAGCCTCATTTTAACATTTCAACATCTCTTTCTATAGGATAAAGCCTCAAAATAATTTGCCAATTGAATTAAAACAATCTGTGAAACCTTCTGCAAGACAAAAAAAACACCCCAGATCTTCTATTTGTTTAAAAAAAATGGAGTGTGGTAAATATCATTAAAAACAATAATTCATTTGTTCAACCCCAGTGAATGGACTTAACATTTTAAATGTGTAAAAGGCATATGTGGAGAAGGCATCATCTATTTATGTCCATCTCCCATACAGTAGGACTATGAGTGCCAATTTCTAAAGCTGTGCCATGTAAGGAAATTAGAGCAAGGCAGTACTGACTGACCTGGCAATGTAAGGTGATTTGTCAAGGAACTTAAGCCTGACAAGTCAACTGAATACTGCACTGCATCCTTAAAGAGTAATTTGATCAGGTATGAATAAATGGTAATCCCAGCAGCAATGAAAATGCTTTTTGTAGTGCTTTGTGCTAATTTGTGGGAAACAAAAACTGACCAACCATGAATTAAGCTGTTTGGCTTTGCTGTTGTAGCCGTTCGAAAAGGACTGTTTGGGGAGGGGGGGGGGGANCTCGAGGGTGCATGCCGGGATGGGGCCGAGGCTGGCAGCAGCGGTTTCTCGTTTCCCCAGCCGGGACCGGGGCTGGCAGGAGTGGCGGCAGCTGTGGGGGCTGATCACCAGCTGCCAGCACTCATGGCCCCAGGGCTGTCAAGTGCCACGCGTGGCCCCTCAGTCCCAGAGCCAAGACGGACCCTGTTCCTGCCTGCTCCCCCCCCCACCTCCCCGCACGGGGGGCCTGGTCCCTTGGTCCCGGGGGCGGGNCCCCCCACCTCCCCGCACGGTGTGCCTGGTCCCTTGGTCCCGGAGGCGGGGATGGCCTGAGGGCACAGCCGCGGGGAAGCCCCGGGGCAGGGCGGGCGGGATGCACAGTCATCCCTCAGTCCCGGGCACAGGTGGTGGCCCCGTACTGGCCCCAGCCAGCAATCTGAGCATGGCCACAGCTTTTGGACAGCAACAGGGGGTTGGCCCTGGCACCACGTTGGTGCTGGGGCGTCTCTAAGATGCCGTGGCTGTGAAAATAAAGATGGAGGGCAGGACCAAAACTCGTGATTCTCTTGATGGGAAAACACCAGAAAACAAGGTGGGGCTCAGCCCCACTGACCAGTGGACAGATGACTTGGCCAGGAAGAAGGCAATGAGATCCACACGAGAACAAGAAGGCTTAAAAGCTGAAGACAACAGCCCGCCTTCCTCTCTTCAGCTCTCGATCCAGGAGCAAAGATCACAGCTGCTCTCCTCCTCAGTCATAGGCCCCACGGCGTGGATTTCCACCCATTTCTCTCAGCATAGGAGCTACTGCCAGCTTGAAAATAAGTAACCCTTCAGAGAGGTGGTGGTGGGGAGTTGTTTTCACTTCTTTTTGTGTTTTTCAGAGAACTTCAAAAGCCAGAGAGTACTTCTAGGAGAGACGGAGGGATAGAGACGGCTTTTCCTACCCTTACCCCTGTTCTTTCTGCTAGCCATTTAGCGGAGAGAGCAGTTCCCTTTCTGTTTTTCTTTTTCCTTTTTGTGTTGTTTTTCCCTGCGTGTCAAGTGTTTCTCTATGTCATTTTGGGGTCCCTTTGGGTTATCCCTTCTTCCCTAATTTAACCCCCCTGTAATAAACTGTTCACCTGCTGCAAACTCTGTTCAGTTTTTCGTCACCTTTATTGAACCTGCCCCTAGATGATAAAAGGTGGCTTAAACCACCACAGCTGTCTGAAAGAAGTCACTCCCAAAAAGAAGATACATATATCAGAAACAGACAAAGAAAAAAATTGAGTGCTTTTTAAAATTATTATTATTCTGCTGTGTATAATCTAAGGCATCTTTAGTTACTATAAAAGGTAAGGATAACTTAAAAAATACTCTGCACCTCTGGCCAACCACTGAGTATGTTCCCCTTGATCTTAGGAAGAAACCTTACTGAGCAGAGACTGAGTCCCAATGTGGTATTTAGTTCTGCATTATTGATATTTCATCAATGTGCTCTGTTTAGAGCTGGAAATCATATTCTACCACTCTCTTTGGGGCTGAATGCTGATGGAAGAGGGGAAAGAGGAGGCAGGAAAGTACTACATAGCCCTCTGCCTGTCACACAACATGGAATGTGCTCAGTGCTGATGCTGGAGCAAATGTCCTCCTAGCACTCCACTTTCCTCAAAAATTTACCCCAGAGCTACTACTAAACAGAGGTCAGAAATGGGAGCACTGTGTCTCCTGATATTTTATTTAAATGAGCTGGTTCAGTGAAGCCAACTGTAAGTTCAAGAACTTCAAGAATAATTTTTGTATATCCTTCTTTCACAGCATGAACCTAATCTAAATCTCTGGCTTTGAACAAATTCAAACTGTAGTGTACGAAAAAAAGAACTCAGAATGTCTCTAACCTCAATAATGAAAACCCCAGATACACTCTTAAGTGAGAAGGTATTCATGTTTAAAATGTGGATTTAGGCTGAACTCACTGCTGCAATTTTTACTAGTGTCACAGAAGGCTCATCTCTATAAATGCACAATTTAAGCAGGAGCAGTCCAGTTGTACAATTTCATGCTTTCAAAAGAAAACACCATGAAACACATGAAAAGGAAGCACCAAAGACTTATCATTCTAAGCTAGTATTTTACATGTTCTCTACATAGAAAAGATCCATGACAGAAGTCTGATTCCCTGTAAAAAACGTTAATAACTAACATAGCAAGACTTCATCCTAAACAGGAAGGTGCTCAGCAAAAACAATTGCATATGTATGTCTTGATTTCTGAATATAGACAGGCAAAATTGCTTACAATTAACTGGATCCCCACCAAGATCCCAAGAAAACTCTTACATGTTTGATGTTTCATGTACATTTTCATTTTGGTTTTGTCTGCTTATACTTATCCAACAATGCTTTTCCTTTTCTTTGGCCTGTCAATTCAGTCAGTGATGAAAGACCAAAGGACCACATTTAGATGAAAGTAAGAATTGATTCATGTGATCACCTGCTGCCCCTCTTTAGAACAAACAAACAGGTATCACTAGTAGCCCATGAAAAAATATGGGAAACAGCTGCAATCTCAAGCAGTTACATCAAGCAATACATTAATACATGCTCTCAGATTCTGACAACAAAATTTGCCCCAAGGGAATATTGCTTTCATTAGTCATGCCTTTTGAAACTTGAAAGAGAACAAAATCAAGGGTTGAGTAAGTCTGTCTGCTGTTTAGAAATAAAAACATTTTGCTATCACTGTATTATCTGGGAAAGATATCAGATCCTAACAAATAGTCAAATGACTCTACAAATTCACCATTTTTATGAATAAAATCTTCTGCAGTGTGGGTACAACTGGTATAAAATCCTGTCTACTAGTAACTGGAAAATACTCTCAAGGACAGGAGAAGAGTAAAGTTTTCTTTTTTTCCTTTTATATTCTTTTGCATCATCCTAGTGTTGGTTTCACAAGCTGAAGCATACCAAAGGGCAATATCAGCTTTTAAAGATGGCTCTGTCCTATTTGCTTGACCTCTCCAGAAAAATGGCGCTATTTGCATCAGGAAATCCCAACTTGATTTTTTACAAAAAAAAAAATTCTCAAAACAACAACAACAAAAAAGCACACACACACATGAAGAAACAAATTAACAAAAGAAAACAAAAATTAATCAAAAAACACAAGTTTCCCACCCTTGAACCCAGAGTCATTAGCTGTGAAGCAGTCAGTGGTAGGATTATTATTTTAGAAGTTGTTTAATGCCTTTCCCAGAAACTGGTCTTTGCAGAAGGAGAACAGGAATGAAGAAGCCCAGAATGATGAAAATGATTTGCAGTCTTTTTTTTAATATAGTTTTAGTCTTCTGTATCTGAAAAAGAAAAAATAAAAAGAAAAGGAAAAAAGAAGAAGAAAGAAGAAAGAAGAAAGAAGAAAGAAGAAAGAAGAAAGAAGAAAGAAGAAAGAAGAAGAAGAAGAAGAAGAAGAAGAAAGAAGAAGAAAGAAGAAGAAAGAAAAAGAAGAAAGTGTCAAATTCTGCCTTTCTCCCCTTTGTTCAAGGGGTAGGCAATCTGGCAAATAAAAAGAAAGGTATCAGTTTAGACAACCTCATTTCCTGCAAGCAGTGCAGCTTTGCTTAACTGTTGAAAGGGTGCAAGATGAGGCATACCAAGGCAGTATCTCTTATGAGATCAAGTGGAAGTATCATCCTGTCCTAACCAAATAAAAATCTATTACGATCAAACTAATCTAGTTGGAATTCAAACTTTGGCATCAAGAAGATCATGTAACAGAGTCTGGCATGTTTAGATCAAGAGATTCCATTAGGTTCATTTGCTGTAGGGTTCTATGATCTTCCTTTCTCAACAGCTTTTTCAGTACCATTTTGCTTAATAAGGGAACAGTGTTGTACATGTCATTTAAGGTAAAAGAAAATGCTCCAAACACAAGAGAGCACTACATTTTAAAAGCCCTTTTCTCCCAGTGAGCTTTCCATGAAAAGCACAGCCTTATGTATGGAGAGGTGCCAAAGATATAACAAAATATGGGCAATTTAGAATCTGCTTGCCTCCTCTGTCAAATATTTATAATCCTTTGGCATCATAATTAGGCAATATTTGACTAAAATTATTCTGAATCTACAAACATAACTGCTTTCTATCTAGTTATACCACAAGTGCATCTTCACAATGAATAGATCTTCTTAAGGAAGAAATGTGTACACAAAACCTTTTTAATATTTGTAGTGAAAGGGGACAGTTTCTAATTAAAGAGGACACTCTGTCCAGCTGTCCTCATACACCTTTCTAGAAACTGTCTGGAAAAGCTTCAAAGAGGAATATGAATATTTTACTCTGTATTGGCTATCCCAACCAATTACCTGAATACAATTGGTACTCTGCTTAGTTGCTGTTACTCTGACAATATTCTGCTTATATCAGTAGAATTTGAAAGTGCATTTGAAAGAGGCTCTGAACCAAGGAGATTCAGGCCAAGGAGAGATGAATTTATCTGCAAGGCTGGGCATGCCTTGGATGATGCGATTATACCAGAATATCTTTTGGTCCCTTTCAGGAAACCAGTTTATATATGTATATATTTACCTATATATATCTCCTTATTTTATTTTTATTTATTTTATTTTTAAAGTAGTATTTGGGCAAAGAAGAAAAAGGACTGCCAAAACAAATATATTTTCTTATGGATTGGATTGTCTATGATGAATGGGTGCACACATCTATGAGTGAGTTTGTATCTTGTTCTACTGTACAGATAGCAGGGGGACTTTTCCTTTCAAGATGGTCTCCTGTAAATTGTTACTACAATATTTTGGTCACTGATGAAATTCTAAGAAACTGTTTTAAAGAACTAGGATTCCAGCATTTCATTAGATTTATTTAGACTGAATTGTCACGTTTCCAGCATAATCTACAATAGGCAATAGTAACAGCCATAACAGCAGTACTACATTTCCTTGATTTTTCCCAAATAAAAGTTGAGCCTGATTTACTGTCATTAACAGGATAATAATAATCCTGTGACATGTACCATTAGCCACATTTTAAAGAGAAAAGACTGACACAGAAGGAAAAGTAATCATTTGTGATAGGTGGACTAAATGACATATTCAAATCTCTTACAGGATTTGCTGAATCACACCAGGAATCTGAAACAGAGCTCAAAGTAGCATCCAACACATGCTTTTCTTCCTATGCCATCCATACTTACAAGAATTTTAACTCCTCCCATCCCCATTAATAAAACAAGGAAAAATGCAATGTTTTTTCCATACTCTGGAAGTTTCCTGTAGAGATAAAATTTTCCTGTGGAGAATTCAGTCAAACTTGGAAGGTTGTGGATGCTCCAACCCTGGCACTGTTCAAAACCAGAATGGGTAAGTCCTTGAGCAACCTGGTCTAGTGGAAGGTCTCCCTCTCCATGACAGGGGGGGGTTGAGACTAGATGACCTCTAAGGTCCCTACCAACCCTTTAACATTCTATGATATATTTCTTTTTGCTTCTGTTAGCTACATCATCAGCTCCAGTAAGAACATTCCAGTGCGGCACTAGCTTTGAATTGTTTTTCTACTTGATAGAGCAGATGTGCTGAATTTCCCTTTGGATATAATACAGTTTCCCTACAACTACCCTAACTTTGTCTGTGATTCAGCCTTTTCCCCGTATGAACACAATAGTTCTAGAGCCAATATAGCATGTATCCACAAAAGTAGTCAAAAGAGGAAAAAGAAGGAATATGCAGTGCTCTGTACACAGGAAGAGTTAAAGTAGTTCAGTTGACATAGATTGAATTCCACTACCTGAAGTAGCCTTGCCTGAATGTACATGTTAGCCCTTCAGTGACTGATTAAATTATTTTGTATGTCAAGGTTGACTATTCGCCTTCTCTTTGATCACAAATGTAAATGCTAGTGACTTCTGCAGCCCTTCATGTGATGTCAGCATCCACCGTGAGAAGATTATTAAGTCCATTTCTGATATCAGTTTGTAAGACATTTTTAACTTTTGCTTGCTGGACTATGAAGCTATACATCTATACATACTGACATACTGAAGTGAAAATACACTCCGGTTTTACTTTTTCTTCACACAGAATAACTCAGCATATGAATATATCCATACAGCAAGGAAGCTGACTGTCAGTTTTGCACAGTGATTAATTTCACACATATACGTCTCTTTCAGTAAAACAAAAAGTTATTTGGAGTCCAATGTCTTAAAAGAACTACCCATTTTCACTGTTGGTATTTATTATGCCTGTCCAATGCAAACTCAAAATCTGCCATCCAGAATGGAAGACAGGAACAGAACTCCAGAGGCAGGTATATTGAGGTGAGAGTTTAGACTTACTCAGAAACATCACCTGCTCTGCATGATTCATGCTCCTCACTGAGTGTAAATCACAGGTGTGATGACTACCGTACCAACTGGAACTTACAGCACCTCTTCTGAAGGTGGTCAGCTCTGCCACCCCAAATAAATGCCTGCCTACCTCCATTCCTTCCTCTCCATCTGCCAAAAGCACAGCGCAGCCTGGAGAGGGCTCAGGACATCTCCCCATGGCCTCCAGTGCCAACCAGGCTATGAGGATAATACTGAGCCCTATGGCTTTCAAATTGCCTTAGAAGTAAAAATTTCTTTTCTCCCCTAAAAAAAATAAATGCTGAATGCAAACTGCAGGACAGTGTGATGTGGAATAAGGATTTTGTGGGCAGGGTTTCTGTTTTTTCCACAAACTATTTAGCCTGCTTGAGTCGCTGTGAATGAAAGTGTTTGTGAGGTTTGTTTGTGGTCCTTGTCTTTATTGCTCAGATATGCATTTCTGTAGCATTATAACCATACTTAATTCTGAAGAAAGCATAGGATGACACTACAGTTATCCAGGATTATACTGTTTAAAATTTAGGGGTAAAAAACTGAATAGTACAGGCTTTTTCATTTCTATGAAAATCAGATTCTGTTGCCACATCATAATAACCTCAAGTATAACAAAACTTAATGTTACATGCTAATACAAAAAGCAGATAGCAAAAGGGTTACACTTGAAGGAAAGCTGAATATACAAGCTTCATATGCTCTGACTCCTTAGACTGAAAACAGAGTTGCAGAGAGATCCCAGTAAAAAATAAAGGGAATGATGAGTGGCATCAAGAATACGAAAGGGCACAATTACTCATAGTTTCCCACAGTTCAAGAAGTGAGTTACCAAATGAAATTATCAAACAGTAAATTTGAAACCAATAAAAAGATGTGATTTGTCATATAATACTTCAGTAAATTTCAAATTGTGTTGCTTCAGTGCCCAGCATACAAAAGTAACAGGGCTATAAAGGTAATTATACAAAGAAATGGAATAAAAATCCATCAGAGTCTATTTAAGTCAGAGATTTGACCTCTGCCTTGACCCTCTGGAACACAGAAAACTGTAGCCAGAGGCGACACACATTGCTCTGGTTTTGTTTTTATTTTTTTTATTCATTTCTGCTATGAAATGTTGTCAGGTAGGTGGTGGAGAGCTAAAGGGACTTTTGGTCTGACCCAGCATCATTATTCAAGTGTTCATAGAAAAGATGACATGGTGTTCGAAAGTAGCTTCTACCCTAACTTAGTAAAAGCTGAGGCTTTTCAGGATAAGGCTATTTATTCCAAGCTCTTCTTTCCCCTAGGACTCAGTTTCATCCAGACACTGTGCGAAATGACAAAAGAAAGTACAAATTACTGTATGGTCTTTGATACCATAAAACAATTACTACTGATGCAGTATAAATGAGTTGAAATAATAGTCTGAGTAACTGCATCTCAGATGACACATAATCCAAAAGGTAGTTATCTTTCCTACTACAATGATGGAAATATTTGCATCTGTCACTTTTAATTCCTTTGCAGACTCACTCAGCATCTTGCGGGGGTGACCTTTAAATTTTGTAAGTTTTTTTTCCCATAACATGGGTATTTTTTTCCTCCTTGAGAGTTAAAGTGAACTCAGTCACAATCTGTAGCTTTTCCACCTGAAAAGCACTGTTAAGCCTACTCCTAGTGCTCAAAATAAAATAAAGATATTGAAAATCCAAGAGCTCAATTCTCAGCACTGGGTGATCCTGTTTCCTGCTAAAGGCATTTGACAGCCTTTTCAAAGATTATTAAGACCAGGAAGAAATAAATTCTGCATACTTATGGTATTTTTTTGCTTGCAGAGATGTATGAGGCCTAAGAAACAAAGTTCAGAAGATCAATGAAATAAAGAAGAAATATACATTACAAGTTAATTAATCTCTCTATTTTTAATGGATAAGAAATTTTAGATGCATTTTTTAATAGAAAAAAAATGTTACTCAAATGTCACACGCATCCTGTTTAAAGCAATAGAAAACAAGAGAACAAGAATAAATGCTGTTGGGAAAAAATTTTGAATACTTGTTTTTTAAGTGAATTTAAATAACATCACTTTGATTTAGCAGATGACCCAAGTGTTTAACATTCATTTTGTTAGGAGGACAAATGGCATTAGTGTAGAAGGTATTCTGATTTTGGAGCTTTAGTACATAATTATCTCTAAATCATTTATGATGTCAAAACAATTTCTGGTCCTGAATTTCTAGTTCACACTGATGTTGAGTGTTATGTTTGCTTGTCAGTTTGCATTTCACTTGACCTGGGATAACATCAGTGACCAAAGAGATTAGTTTTGTTTTAATATATGTTGTTTCCTGTCATGGTTTTGGGGTCCAGGAAGGAAGGGGAGAGGTACCTTTCATGTGTGACTGTGTTAAGTCCCTTCCCATTTTTTCTTGTTCTTTCCCAGAGCGAACTCGGAGGATAGGTGAGCATCCACCACTCATGGATTGTTGTGCATCAACAGCATGGCAGAGAAACCAGGCTCCGGGCAGCAGGGGGTGGCCAAAAAATCTCGAGCCCCCATGCGGCTGGCGAAGCAGTAGGAGGCAACCTTGCTCCAGTTTGTTTCCGGATAGGAGGGTGTGGGGGGCTCACAGTGATGACACCCCGGGAGCAGCGATTGGCAGCACCGCTGTGGCGGGGGGAAGGATCCCATCCTTGCCTGCATGCCTGGTCCACAGCCTCCTGTGCTGTGGGGCGTGCATGCGTGCAGGGTGGGAGTGCACCCTCACTGCCACAGTACTGCGGGGTCTTGAATTTCGTGCTGCACATGAATTTGGAGCTTGCCTCACTGGGGCCGGGGACACCACATGGTCACCCTGGGCGCTGCCATTTGCAGTGATGCAAGAGAGGGGGTGGGATGGACGTCTCAGAGCTGTTTGCTTACTGGACAAACTGGAACCGTGCAGGGTGGGCACAAAGGGGTTTTAAAATCTTAGTGCGCTGAAGGCTCATCCTCTTCGTTCCCCACCAGCACGGACTGAGAGGGTCTTCTCACTGGCGGAGTTCCTGGCTGATTTGTTTCTCCGCATCTTTGCAGTGGATTGCCTTCCATTAACTCCTCACCATCCTTGGGGGGCTGTCCCACATTTTTCCAGCACTGGCAGAGGTTTTTTTTTCCCTATGGAGCTCGGATCTTGTAAGCGGCAAGCCCAACGTTTCCAGCTAGTGGCTTGGGTCCTACCATTGCAAACTTTTCTGGCAACTGTTTCATTTTCTCTGGGGTTATTTGAGTTAGAGTATGGGGTGGAGATGTGTGCTTCTCCATGGTGTGGGTGTGTGGCTATCTTTTAATTGGGCACAGGGTGGATGTGTGTGCTTCTCCCTGGTGTGGGTGAGTGGTTATTTTTAAATTGGGCACAGAGTATAGGTGTGTGCTCTTCCTGGTGAGTTGTGGGGTTTGTGTGTGTGTGTGTGTGTGTGTGATTTATACTTAAGCTCCTAAGTAGTTTAGTCTGATTCAAAATACTACTTCACAACTGATAACACTTGCTGGTTTTCTTCTACCTTTACTGTTGCCTCCAAGTCCCAGGTTTTGAAGTTAAGAATAGGAAAGAAGTAGTTTAGAAGTAGAGAAAAGAATGAATTGTCAAGTGATGGATCAAGTAATGATCATAAGTAATATTGATTACATTTTTTTGACCATGAGCATCTGCACACCTGTGTATTCCTCTATGTTTTGGGGTGGGATGCCACAGAGTCCCTGTCAGGTAAGACACCTGTAGCTGGTATGCTCAAATTGGAAGCTACTTATTCTGTTAGGAAGGTGAAAGATGCAAGTTAAAGGTCACCAATGGCTTTTGAGGAGCCATTTCATATTCTTCCTTTTCTTCAGTCATTCCCTTTGGACATGATCTTATTTCTCTTTCAGAGCTAAATGTTGCATCAGGAAAAAGATGCCTGATTGCCAATGGATAGAACACAAATTCATGGAGCTGGGGAGTAAGGAGAACTCTACTCTTGCTAAATCAGAGAATTTCTGTACATCATTGTATAGGCACGTTTTTCCTAAATGAGGCAAGGATTACAACAGAAACAAGATCACAGATCAACATTCCCTGACTGGTGCAATAAAATTACACATTTCTCAATGCCTTTAGGACCATGTTATCCCTGAGGAACAATGCAACCATATGCCGTCTCTGAGCAGAACTATATGTAAAGAATGAGAGGCAACATGAAAAAAATGCTCCCCATAAAGGTAACTACTCAAAAAACCCTAGATAAGTTGCCTCCAGTGATTATTTTGTTTTCACAAGGACTTGAATATTTCAAATATTCACTTAAATCACAACAAATGATATTCAAAATTTTTCAAATTGTCAGATACATGTGACCTCATGTGAAATAGAAATAAAAAGCAATCAACATCCTAAAAACTATGTCTTTGGGCTCTTATGGTCTGAACAATGGAAAGCAGGTACATGAAACTCTCAAAGGAAAACCAGGTGCTTTCCATAAGATGTAAAAACACACACAAAAATGGCAAGTTGCAAAATCATCTGTGTCATTATAAAAGGTGTCTTTCTGTGTATTCCACATATTCTCAGAAAGCATGCATTCCATGACGATGCACTGTTTGCCCTGTCTAGGGTGCTAGCAAAGCACTTTGCATCTAACTTCAAAGATCACATCACATCATGTTCACTTTTCAATTAAAACTGCATAAATTTCATTATTGAAACTGCAGAAAACCTTCTTCAGAATGCATTCTTCTGTGCAAATTCCAGCTTGCCTCAGGTGCCACTTGCCGAAATAGACTCTTTTTTCAAAAGAGCACAGAAAGGATTTTTTAAAAATACAGACGATTTTCCACCCTCCAGTTATCCTATACTGCACTACTGTGGAGCAATTGTTCAGCAGAGATAAATTATGGTGAAATGTGTCTTTTTAGATAGCAAAATGCTTTCATGTTTCAGGTAAGCTTTTCCAGAAGCTAACAGTACAAGGCTTTCTGATTTATAACCTGGGACAATGATCTCTAATGTAATTCAAGTAACAGGCCATAAAAAAAGAAGTGAGGAAAGGAAACTGTCTCTAGAAGTGATCTTAGACTACTGTAATTCCAATCTGCCTCAGCTGCCGCTGGATTATGACATATAATATCAAGAGCACTATCAAGCAGCAAGGAGAAATACAATGCATTTGCTTTACAAACTTTTTACTTCTGAAAATAATGGAGAATCACAGAATTAACAAGACTGGAAAAGACCACCAAGATCATCGAGTCCAACCTATTACCTAACATCCCATCCACTAAACCATGGCACTAAGTACCACATCCAGGGATGGTGACTCCACCACCTCCCTGGGCAACCCATTCTAATGGGAAATCACTCTTTCTGTGAAAATTTTTTTTCTAACATCCAGCCTAAACTTCCTCTGATGCAGCTTGAGACTGTGTCCTCTCATCCTGTCACGGAGAGATCAGCTTCTCTTTTTGAACAGAATTAGAAATTACATTATTGTGTATATGATTACACATTTAGCTTTTTATCTCTCTCAAGAAGACATAGCCAAATGCTCTTCATTTATATGCTTAAGTAACCTGTTTTAAAACACCAGCTTTATGTATATTACATAAACATGATTTCATCAGATGTCTGCTTAGTGTTCATTGCTATGTAGTGGTCTTGGCCAGATTGACACATACAAAAATTGTATCATGAAGGAGGCTGCAAAGACAGGCAATTCTTACATGGTTGAGCAGTTTTCCCAAAGGAAACTGGGAACAATCTTGTTCATTCAACTCTATCTGGATAATTGTGGAGCCCTCATCACAGCTTCTTCACACCACTATGTTCCTATACCAAAGATATTCTCAGAAAACAACATTCTGTGTCGGCTATTCTGCCACTTGATTTTTGGGACAACTAGGACAAAAAAGAAATGAAGGCCCTACACAGGTAATTTTTCACTTTCTGAAGAAGGAATGATTGTCAAGAAAAATCAGGACCAAAAGGCAGCTCTATACGTTGGCATGGGCAATGTATAGAACATACAGGAATGGCTCTTAACTATTATGAAGCAACGGTGTGTCTCAACAAAATCAAAAGAAAATAAAGTCAAAACCTCGATTTCTGGTAAGCCTGTAATATAGTTCATATATTATAGTGATCATATTCTATTCTATTGTGTTGCACTGCATAGAAGAACAAATTGAACAAAGGCCTGTCAAAACACAAGATTTCAATTTTACCACGGGGTGGGAGAATTGGTCATCACACATACCCAGGGCACATTAAGCTTTCACTATATGCACTAGATATTGAAGATGCAAATATCCTGTATACTTCTATACTAAAACATGCATATTAGAATATTAAGTTCCTAGAACAAATACACAAAAAAGGAACATTTCATTAGTTTATAATTTGTAGCTGAGAGAGCATATTTGATTGAATAAACTGCATTTTGGTCCTTGGAAGTTATACTGAACACTTTGTATTGACATTGTAAATCTTCTCCCAGCAAGGAAAAAATGAGGAGGTGGCAGAAACAACCTGTGAAAGTGGAAATTATAGAATCATGCAGTCAAAACAGTTTGAGCTGGAAGGGTCCTTTAAAGGTCATCTAGTCCAATTCCCTTGCAAAGCAAGGACATCTTCAACTAGATCAGGTTGCTTAGAGCCCCGTTCAACTTGACCATGAATGTTTCCAGGGATGGGGCATCTACTACTTCACTGGAAAAATGTTCCATTGTTTGCTGATCATTGCCATAAAAAATTTCTCACTTATATCAAGTCTGAAATGGGGAAAAATAATTTTATCATTTGTTGTTAGTTTTGTGAGCAAAAAAATAATTTCAAAAAAAGGAAGGTTGAAATCTGACTGAAAATTATGTCCATGTGACTGCTCACATTTTTTCATTCGAGGTATTGCAAAGCAATGATTTCATATGGGAAAATAAAGTTTTCCAGAATGGTTTAATACTGTTCTATACCACAAGAAAGATTTGATGAACTACTTGTACTGATGATGTCTCTGATATGGGTGTGTCTTTATGTGGGAAATGAGAGGCCCACATTTCTTTTCTTGGAACTTAAAAAAAGGGCAGCACTGAGCAAGAAGCAGTACGTCTCATACACACACACACAAAAAAACCAAAACAAAACAAAACCTACCAATAATATGAAGACCAGATTAACAAGAGAAGGAGACTATCCTATTGTGATAGATTTTGAAAGCCTGAGGCTTTAGGGCCTGTTTTTGAGAATTCTAAAAGTTAACCGAGGTAGCTCTGTATTTTTAGCAGAGGCTTGAAGTTAGCCTGGAAAATTTCTGTCTGAAAAACAGCAAAGCAAAAAGTAAATAATACCCTGGTATTTGGCCTTTTCCAAAACAATGGTAAAACTTTCTCAAAATACATCTGTAGTTCTCACAAGCAGCTTAGGACCTTTCAAGGTAGCTTGGATCTCTCGCACAACAACAGCAACTTTCCCTTATCAAACATTCTTTTGTGAAAAACAGTTCTAGACAGTATCAAAATAATAGTGAAAGTTCTCAAAACAAACGAAGATGATCTAATGCTTAGCCTAGGCCATGGAATAGTTGAAAACAAGTGTATCTACCAATGAAATTATAATGTGCTGGTTTCTAAAAGGTATAAAAACTGTGAGTTCTCTCATTAAAATGTCTTTCTGGCTGAACTCCTGGCTTGCTTTTTTCTAAGTCCGCTGGACCATCTTGCAACATCCTATGTTCAAGAGACTTGCACAGGACTTTGAAGCAGTTAAGTGTGAAATCCAAGGCACGACTGCATCTTACATAGCTATTTTCAAACTAGCTTTAACGTAGTTGGTTTACATATGTGTACTGGTTTTGGGGGGCTGGGATCGTGGGGGGTGGTCAAAAAGGGCTTTGGAGGGGGAAGAATGCAAGAAAGCCCACTTACCTGTTTAGTAAAATTCCGTTTCCCTTAAAACTGCTGGGGGAGCGGGGGGAAGCTGAGATCGGGGCTGAGCTAGAGCCAGGAGGGTCCTTGGTTCTGCCGTTTTGCGGGGATGCGGGCCGGGCCAGGGCCCGGGCCCAGGCTGGGGCTGGTGGCAGCAGCTTCCCTATCCCCTCGAGGCCGGGGCGGTGGCGGCTCCTCGCTCTCCCCGGGGGCGCAGCAACGGCTCCTCACCCCCCAAGGAGCGCGGGCCAGCAGCATGCATGGCCCCGGGGTGGGCGGGGGGTGAGCAGAATGCACAGTCATCCCTTAGCCCCAGGGCAGCGGCGGGCTGGCACAATAGGTGCGGTCCCAGCAGCTGTTGGCTTGCAGACAAAAGGATGCTGTGAGGGCACAGGCACGGCCCCGGGCCAGTCCCAGCTGGGAACCTGAGCACAGCTGTCACTTTTGGACAGCGACGCTGGGCCAACTCTGGTACCATACT
This sequence comes from Serilophus lunatus, assembly GCA_013399895.1. Lineage (NCBI taxonomy): Eukaryota > Metazoa > Chordata > Aves > Passeriformes > Eurylaimidae > Serilophus > Serilophus lunatus. Next base: position 20,978 of record VXBA01000265.1, read on the forward strand.
AGCGATAGAAGCGGCAGTGGCGCTGGGGCGTTCCCTGAGGTGTGGCAGCCATGAAAACAAAGATGGCGGACGGCACCGAAAACTCGTGATTCTTCGACAGGAAAACACCAGAACCAAAGCAGGGCTCAGGCCCACTAACCAATGGAAAAACAGCTTGGCCAGGAAGAAGGTGACGAGATCCACGCAAGAACAAGAAGGCTTAAAAGCTGAAGACAACAGCCTGCCTTCTCTCTTCTTCTTCTTTGGCTGCTGCTGCAAGACCTCAGCTCCAGTCCCCAGTGCCCGCAGGCCCCCCACAGCGTGATTCCACCCATTTGTCTCAGCATGAGAGCCGTTTACAGCTTGCTAGCAAGTAACCCTTGGGGTGGTGGTGGGAGGGAGTTGTTTTTACTTCTGTTGGTGTTTTTCAGAGAGCTTGAAGGGGCTGAAGTGCTTTCCAGGAGAGAGGGAAGAGAAAGAGACAGCTTTTCCTACCCTTCCCCACTGCTTTTTTCAGCTAGTCATCTAGCTGAAAGGAACAGTTCTCTTTCTTTTTTTTTTCCCTTTTTGTGGTTTTTTTTTCCTTGCTTGTTGGGTGTTCCTCTGTGTAATTCTGAGGTCCCTGTGGGTTATCCCTACTTCCCTAATTTAAACCCCCTGTAATAAACTATTCACCTGCTGCAACTCTATTCAATTTTCCATCACCTTTATTGAACCTGCCCCCTAGACGATAAAAGTGGTCCTAAACCACCACAATATGGATAGACTCAGTTGTATGTACAAAGCTCTGTCTAGATTCAGATTTCCTTGCTGTCTCAATGAGCTTGATTCCTGTTACTGGGTAATGTTCACTTAAGTATTTTTATATAGCTTCAAGGTAAATGACACTGAAACTACATTTCACACCTGTGACTATAGGGCAGACATGCAGTTTCAATGTCTTTGTGTCAACATGGGATAGTTATTCTATGTGCCCCTGGACCCTAGATTGCCCATGTAGTAGAAGGAAATTCATTGGCATGTATATATTCCTATAAGAAGATATTACAATAACTTCCTTTGTATATAATTAAAAAAGCAAATTGGGTACAGATCCTACAAAGATTTATCCAAAATATACTTTGTAGCTTTCTTCTCTGGATGTTGGATGCCTGTGCAGCAAGACAGGGTAGCAGACTGACATCAGTTGGTTCAGAGCTTTAGCTGTTGCTAGTGGGTAGTGATGAGAAAGCTGAAACCCTCAAGGTAAATCTACACAAATAGGCACCTGTTTAATACAAATTAAACCCTCAGTTACATACTGAATAGGGTTTGGAAAACTCAGGAACAGAAAAGAGCTTGTAAAACCCAAGTGAATTTGCTTGACCCTGAAAAAAGCTCAGGCTAGTTTCATGCACCAACAAACTACATATGGTGAGTGCATTATAGCCATAATCACAATCTTTCTAACTCCCTTGCTTAATCTTTTTTTCCACTGTGTGGCATGTGAAAGACCATGCACTGGCACAAGAGAAAGCATATGGTTGAGTAAACATTTCAGTAGCCTTGAAACAGCTACATATTATCCTTAGTAATATTATATCCTTAATAATAATATTCCTTTCCCCACATCCCCCACATGGCTGGTAATGAGATTTGCTCTGGAGTAATGGACGGAACAACTTGTGCAGTATTTACAGTGAAATAAATAACAAATAACAAGTACAAATAACACCAAACAAAGATGCGCAACTTGCAAGGGATGAAATTCACACCTTCGATCTTCAAGTCAGCATGAAACATTCACTACTTCATCCTCCAGCCCAACTAAATGGGTACTCCTAATCTTTCTAACACCTTGACAGTGAAGGCCTTCAAATGTAACCTTGTTCTCAAAGTTAGAGATTCATAGTTCTGCTGTCTTAGCTGTGCTAGTGGTTCTGAGTCCTTCTAAAAACACTCCAGTGTTTTTGCAGCCACCTGGTCCTGCAAGGACTGCAGCCTTCCAGAAGAGCTGTTGCTCAGCCATCATTCACTGGAGTAGGGAGAGCAGTCATTCTGGCCATTCATCTTCTGCAGTCCTGATAGTTACATACAGAGGTGCATACACTCTTGAATATCTGAAGAGTCACATGTTATTTGAGTATTTGTGCTTAATTTCTGCATGACTGCAATAAGAATTGTGAATAGTACTTGTTCAGGACAAGTAACATTTGACTCAAGTATGTAAGTAACATGATCTCTTAACAAAATAACTGAATTCTTGTAAACAATTGTTACTAAATGAGCATCTTAAGAACATAGCTTTGTGTTTGAAATTAATACATACTTTTAGATGAAATTTTCTACATTTTTTGTTGAGATATAACATTTTCTTTTTATTTAACACTTTGCTAGATCAAGAGGAATTTAAATAATTTCTTAAAAGGAAGCGATAAAAGAAAACATGATATCATAATAAATCGCAGTACTTACACAAAAGTCGTCTTTCTTGACTATTAAAAAAAAGCGTTGTATTATTTACCTTTAGGAATAGCTATGTTTCAATGAATTTTACTGAGATATACAGAGAGAAAATGCTAGAAAATTTATTTCCATTTATTTTGCTATCTAGTACTTCAGCAATTACCTTAAGCAATGTGGGTTCAGATACGATCTTAGAGCCCTGTGGTACACAGTTGAGGAGATGTATAAGAATAAACATGCCACAGAGTTTAGAGTTATTTTTTCCAATCTGCTGAGACTGCTAAAAATGTCTGTGAATCTCTACATTAGACTCAGACTTATTCAAAATTATTCCCATGTGCCCATGAAATAATCCTTTGGCTTGGGATTGCTTCAGTTCAACAATGTTTCATCAAACTCCTTTTTCAATATCATCTCTATGCTGATGCATTCACTCTTGCTTGTTTCTCACACCAATGGTTTGACAACACTGGGCAAGTTCCTCCTCAGATAATTAAGTCAAGAAAGCTTTGTGTTTGTATTGGCATGTGATCATGTAAAACAGCGACATCTTGTACAGCATTTTTCTGAGCTCTGTTTTCTTTGTCTTCAATGCAGGCTGTCCTTACAGACAGCAGAATACAGCCTAAAGAGAGTCGGAAGGATAGAATCTCACAAATCCACATTTCCTACTAAGCAACTCTAATAATCCAGGATTTTTCTTTCAGGCACTGCACAAAAATTGATGGATAAGGCTTACCAGCTGGACTAAGTGATGCTAGGCATTATGTGAAAGGAATGATTTGACCTCAGAATGCCTCAATGTTTTGGTTTTTTTTTTTTTTTAAATCTAATGACTGTTTCTTTTAAGTCTGTTTCTGATTGCCACACATTTTTTTGGTTTTAGAATCAACAGCAGATGTTTAGGAAACAATAGATTGCATATAAAAATGGGTGACAAAAATACAATAAAACACTGTCCTTACCATCTGTTTTCTTTGATTCATCCACCACACTGAATTTATCTCTTTCATTCAACTTAATGTCTTCCTTTAATTCACCTAGAAAGAAGCAACAAGAAACACTGTAAGGATTTTTTATGAAGACTGCAGTTTTAATGCCTATAACTCCATAAAATTGTGATATCCAAAGGAGATGCTCCTTGTGAGGAAAAGTCTGAATTCAAAGGGAATGAAGCACCAGACAAAATTTTTCTCTCTCCTACAGAAAAACAAGCTTTACAATTTACTTTTAAATTTATTCTAATTACTGAAATCTTTGAAAGTGCACATGCAGACTCATAATCCCTCTGATTGTATGTAGATCATTAAAAACCTGAGCATAAACTTCATTTCAAAATCAGGACTCTGAAACATTCATGCTTTTAAAGGACTGCAAGACTTCATCATAAGTCTCTGTTTTAAAGAACCACCCTAGATATCCTAAACATGCCTATATAATTTTGTCTTGCTTTCTCTTACAGATTCGTTTGGATTGATCCTTTGGTGCCTGTATCTGCCTTTACTCTCTGTGGCAAACCAGAAAATCAAGGCCTTCAGCAGAGCAATGGCTGATGCAGAATTAAAATGGCAACTTGAGCTGAGGCCAGGAAGGTTAACGAGAATCCTTCTCAGTTTCTGTCCTCTATTAGTCATACAGCACCTTTCCAGAACATGTCTTCATTGAATGAGAATGTTGAATGTAAGATCAAATAAAAAGTAACTTTAAGGGACAGCTGCAGCAGAACAAAGCTATTTCAGTTTTAGTGTCCAAATAGCAGCAAAGGTGTCCTTCCTTCATACATCCAGTGAAACAACAGCAGCCTGCCCAGATAGGAGCCAGCATTTTGTCCTTTCCACATGGAGTAATGTCTGTGAATATGTAACACATATCTCAACACAAAAATCTGTAAATGTCTTACTTCAGAATTTTGTAAACATGATGTATGCCATAGGGCTGTTTTAAAGTGATGCATATTTCATTTGTATTACTATTTTTGGTACCATAGCTATTTACCAGCCTTTGGATAAAGATTAAAGGTATTGTGTGTTAAAGAGGATCTGATCTGCCTTCAAAATACTCATGGACAGCAGATATTTATTTTTTGAACAGCTCCAAACAAAGAAAAATTGCAAAGAAGCAAGATCCTCCCCTTCCACAATGTGTCTTAACCACTGGCATGTCTGTTATTCTTGGCAGTGAGATCAATCTCTCTCTCTAATTAAGCTTCATCATAGTAGTAAAGAGGAATGGTTGTCTTAAAATATTTAACAAGAAAGAAAAAAAGCATGTCCTATTCTGCTTTTATTCAAAACTTTCCGTATTTTTCTTCTTAAGCTCACTGTGGAAGTGAGAGAAAAATGAAAGCAAGATCACAGATTCACAGAATTAACAAGGCTGGAAAAGATCATAGAGATCAAGTCCAACCTGTTCCCTATTACCTAATCTATCACCAACCTATTACTCAATACCATCTCATCATCTAAACCATGGCACTAAGTACATCATCCAACCTCTTCTTAAACACATCCAGGGACTACCTCCCTGGGCAGCCCATTCCAGTGGGAAATCACTCTCTCTGTGAAAAAGTTTTTCCTATATGCAGTCTAAACCTCCCCTAATGCAGTTTAAGACTGTGTCCTCTAGTTCTGGTAGCCTAAGAGAAGAGACCAACACCCAACTGACTACAACCTCCCCTCAGGTAGCTGTAGAGAGCAATAAAGTCTCCCCTGGGCCTCCTCTTCTCCAGGCTAAACAACCCCAGCTCCCTCAGCCGCTCCTCAAAGGGCTTGTGGTCTATTCCCTTCACCATCCTCATTGCCCTTCTCTGGACACGTTCAAGCAACTCGACATCTTTCTTAAAATGAAGGGACCAGAACTGGACACAGTACTCAAGATGTGGCCTAACCAGTGTTGAGTACAGGGGAAGAATAACTTCCCCAGTCCTACTGGTGACACTATTCTTAACACAGGCCAAGATGCCATTGGCCTTCTTGGCCGCCTGGGCGCACTGCTGGCTCATATTAAGTTTCTTAATCGACCAGCACTCCAAAGTCCCTCTCCGCCTGACCACTTTTGAGCCACTCAGTCCCTAACCTATAGCTCTGCATGGGGTTATGACCAAAGTGAAGAACCTGACACTTAGACTTGTTAAATCTAATCTTATTAGAATCAACCCATCTCTTCAGTCTGTCTTGGTCCCTCTGAAGGGCCCTCCTACCTTCTAACAGATCAACACTTGCTCTCAGCTTAGTATCATCTACAAACTTGCTGATGGTGGACTCAATTCCCTCATCCATAACATCAATAAAGATATTAAATAGGACTGGGCCCAGCATTGATCCCTGGGGGGCATCACTAATGACCAGTCACCAAATGGTTGTGACACCATTCATCACCACTCTCTGGGCTTGGCTGTCCAACTCACTCAGTACAGACTGCACTTCTCCAAGCTACGGGCTGAGAGCTTCTCCAGGAGTTTACTAAAGGAGACAGTGTCGAAGGCTTTACTGAAGTCCAGGTATACTACTTCCACAGCCTTTTCCCTCATCAACCAGTTGAGTCACTTGGTCACAAAAGGAGATCAGGTTGGTCAGGCAGGACCTACCCCTCCTAAATCCATGCTGGCTGGGCCTGATCTGATCATCCTGCAAGTGCTGCATAACTGTACCTAGGATTATCTGCTCCATAATTTTACCTGGAACCAAGGTCAGGCTGACAGTTCTGTAATTACCCAGATCCTCCTTCTGTCCCTTCATGTGGATGGGTGTCACATTGGCCAACTTCCAGTCATCTGGGACCTCTCCAGTGAGCCAAGATGGTTGATAAATGATCGAGAGTGGCTTAGCAAGCTCATCTGCAAGCTCTCTCATCACCCTAGGATGGATCCTATCTGGTCCCATAGACTTGTGAGAATCCAAGCAGCTCAGCAGGTCTGTAACTTCCTCCTCCTGGATTACATGGGGGTTATACTGTACCCTGGACACATCTACCAGTTCAGAAGACCAGTTGTCCTGTAGACAATCTATCTTACTATTGAAAACAGCAGCAAAGAAGGCATTAAGTACCTCTGCCTTTTCCTCATCTTTAGTTACTATATTCCCCTCTGTATCCAGTAAGGAGTGGAGGTTGTTGCAGCCCTTCTTTTCGTCATTAATATATTTATAAAAACACTTCTTATTATCTTTTATGGAAGTGGCCAGTTTGAGCTCCAGCTGGGCTTTTTGCCTCCTTAATTTTTTTCTACATGACCTAACAATATTTTTAAACATAACCTGACTTACCTCCCCCTCTTTTGAAAGGTGATACACCCTCTTTTTTTCCCTTAGTTCCTTCAGGAGCTCCTTGCTCATCCAGGCTGGTCTTCTACCTCTTTGGCTCATCTTATGGCACATCAGGATAGCCTGCTTCTGTGCCTTCAAGATCTCATTCCTGAAGTATGTCCAGCCTTCCTGGACTCCCTTGCTGTTAAGGGCTATTTCCCAGGGTACTCTCCTAATTAATCCCTTATATAATCCAAAGTCCGCCCTCCAGAAGTTCAGCATGGAGGTTTTGTTCTTGCCCTTCCTTGTTACACTGTCTATTGAAGACTCTATCATCTCATGGTCACTGCACCCCAGGCAGCCTCCGACCACAGCATCGCCAACCAGCCCTTCTCTACATGTGAACAGCAGGCCAAGAACAGCATCACCCCTGGTAGGCTCACTCACCAGCTGTGACAAAAAGCAATCTTCAACACACTCTAAGAACCTTCTAGACTGCCTCGTCTCTGCCATGTTAAGTTCCCAGCAGATATCAGGCAGATTAAAATTTCCTACAAGAACTAGGACAGCTGATCTCGAGACAGTCTCTAGCTGCTTAAAGAACAATAGATCCACCTCTTTCTCCTGGTAAGGTTGTCTATAACAGACTCCAACCACAATGTCAGTCTTGTTGGTTGCCCCTCTGATCTTTACGCACAGGCTCTCAATCCGATCATCCTTAATCTCAAGCTCCATGGCATCAAGAGTCTCTCTAACATACAGGGCCACACCCCTACCCCTTAATGATGCAGGACAAGCAGCACTCTCCTCAGCAGATCACACTGCCACTGACTTGGGGTACTTGAACAGAGTATGAGCGGATCCAAAGAGGATTGAGGTGTCTGTTTGACAAAGGTGGCCTTAAAAAAGCAAAAAATAAAGACAATGCCTTCAGGAAATGAAACAAAATCATACCTAGCAAAGCACAGAATTCTTCTTGCATTTTCTCTACAGTTTTACCATCATACAGCTGATTGTAATGATGAGATAATAATGATTTTTTGACTATTGCATAAAGAAGTTACTTGACCCTAAGTGCGTGCAGAAAAAGATGCTGAACAGCTGCACATACATTATTTCACAGTTCAGTCTCTCAGAGAAAGCACTTGGACAGTGAATGATAGACTTTAAACTCAAATGACACACAATTTCTGAACTTTCATTGGATATTATGAACAGGAGACTTTTGAGTGTTGTAATATCTACTCTGCCATACTGCCAGCAGCAGAGCAGAATGATGATCATAATGATTTTTTGAAATGGATTACAGAGGCAGAGAAATAATGAGGCAAATATGTTATGATGAGATATTAATGTAAATGAAGCTATGGTGAATCCAGAGATATAAATGTTTAGATTCCATCAGTCCCCAAAGAGTCTGCAGTGATTGTACCTCCTAATGGCCTTATCCCATAAAGTAAGGAGCAGAGTTTCTTTTCCTGAGGAAGACACTAATTTTCAGAAATTGTTCTAATTCCTTTCAGAGCACTTTTGACAGCTGCAGCAGAGAGCCATTGCAGAAAAAAGTACTATCAAAATCACTACAGCACACTTAACCCCCATATTGTTAGAAGCATATAAAGCAATGGATTTCAAAAGCAAAGTCTGTGCAGTCTAACTGGGATTTCATGTCCCTAACCTTCTAGACTTCCTGGGGGACCCATTCCTATTCACTTATGTAACACTGTCTGAAAAAAAATTGTAATCAGCTGTGATTCTCACAGTCCTTCCAATCTAGGCAAACCCTAGTGATGAAGTAGTTTTTGGGAAAGGCCAGCAGCCATGAAAATAATATCAGGAATGCTTTAAATAGAATTTCTGTACCTCCTTCCATCTATCACTGCTTGAGCCTGGGACTTTCAAACCTATATGCTCACTCAGCCTTTTTCTAAGAGGAAGCTTCTAAGTGAGCTTTTTGTTAGTTTTAGACTGCCTGATACTAGCCAAGTTTGTGACAAGTCACATATGGCTGTACTGCCATTTTTTGATATTGGCTTCTGTCAGCAGAAGCTGTGCAGGGAATGACAGTGAAACAGCTAAGAGACAACTGATCTGTTCCCATGAGTCTAATAATTTTTTTAATGTTTAATAGAATGTTCCAGCATTTTTTGCACCTTTTTTGTATGCAGGATAAGATTTTTATTTTAACTCAGTTAGTTAAAAACACTGGAATACAAATGCTGTCAAAAATCCCTCCAGCAAAATAAAGGCTTGTGACTATCTTTATTGAAAGAAAACAGAGCAAAGGAAGGATAGATAAAATAAATCCAAAAAAGAAGAGAGGAAAAAAGTCCTCTGTATGAAAACTTATTTTTATCTGGGACTCAAAGATGCCTTTAATTGGCTTTAATATTAGCTTATAAGCCAACTTTGACTTCTCCTCTGTCCTCTTCTCTACCCAAGCAATGAAGATGTTCATTGAAGCAACAATGTTTGTTTCACCTTTACAGACTGTGCATCGTAACAGGCTTCTTCATTTCCATGAGATAAATAGTTTTTCCTTTCCTCCAAAAGTGCCCAAGCAAGTATGATGAACCCCATCTTCTACAGAAGAATACTACTTGGAAGTTAATTTACAGTTCCTGATTTCCATATACTGGTGATTATGCCTATGTTCAGGAAGAGACTCTGGGCCCAGAACATACTTTTTCAGGACATCAGGTTCCCAAATAACTAAGGTGAGATACTGGTTTTAGGGCTGGATTTATGTTTCAGTGGAACGAGAGAATTTACCACTCTGGACATGCTGTTTCACTTCTCCCACTGTGTGATGGGAGTCCATTCCCTTATCTGTCCTAGGTGTGTTTTCCCTTTGAGAGGCTTCATGTTGGTTCATCCCAGTTTGCCAAATCCCATTTACAGGATTCTTACTGGAATCTCCGCTTTTGCTTTCCCCAGGATTTGGTTCTTTGCTGTTCTCTGTCTTTGCTGCTGTGGCATCTTCAGCTAGCTTCTCATCCTTTTCATCTCTTTCCTTTTCATCTGTTCCCTGATAAGCATTTTCCTCTGTTTCTTTCTTAGCTTTTTCTTCTGCATCCTCAGCAAAGACAGAAGCAAAACAATTAAAGAAATCACAATGGTTAGTCAATTTGACAAGAATAACTCACCTTTAAATCTACTTCAGTATTTTACATGCAAACAACTTTTACTTAGATAAAGTTAGGAACTGACTTGACAATGGAAAAAGAGCACATGAGAACATTTAACAAAGCATTCTGAAAATAATACCCCAGGCTGGTCTAAATGCGTATTATGTGCATGCCCTTTTTTTACCATATAAAGTTCACCTTTGAAAAAGTGGTTCCTCAAAATTCTTAAAAGGCAAAAAGAGATATTAGCTACTGAAGTCTCTAGGGATGCCAAGGATATTTTAATTTTTGAAACACTAGAGTGTAACAGCATTTAGTTTATCTCATACTATTTAACTCTAAGCACATAAAGCCTTGGTTCTTTGATATGTACTTTTTCTCTCTCTTGTTCCAGGTTGCTTCCAATGCCAGTTTCCTTATCTCTTTCCTTCCACTTACAGTTATCCTTTCTTTATACTGCCATCATTTCTTGGCAGAATAATATGTTGCTACTAGTACTTGCCTTCCATCCCCCAAAATTTTCCATCAATCACATATGTGCAAAGGTATAAATTCAAAAGTGAGTGTCAAACAACAGCACATCTCAAAATAATGTCATTCAATTAAAAAAAAAAATCACAGAGAAGACATTTTCCTTCATTCAACATACTGTGCTTGGTCTTGTCCAAACATTAGATACTTATACAACACTTATTTTTAAGATAGATTGCAAATTACTTTGGGTTCAGATATAGAGACCACTACATTTCTAGCCCAGGTTAGGTGTAGCACACCCCAACAGACTCAGCAGCAAAGGCTCTGTGTGGCTTCCTGCATCACACTGAAAAGCAGGACACAACCACAGTCCCTCACTGCAGTCCCTCAACACAGCCCTCAAGCTTATAAACCTGACTGGATGTGCACAGACTCTGGGCAGAGACTCCATAATTTTCTTGCCCTTTTGCATGACCGATAGAGACTTAATTTGCAAAAGCAGCTGAGTAGCTCTGCACACAGGTAGTTTGGAACCTGCAGCTTCAGAGCATAACTGTATCTATACTGAGTCTAAGCACAGTGCTGTGATGAACCTATGCACATATTTGAGATTTCAGGGTTGGCAATATTCAGGTCTACTCCTTATGACTCCATCATGGGGTCATTTTAATTGTGAAAAGAATCCTCAGGTGTATTTCCTGTTTTCCTAGAGAGTGAATAAGCTGATGAACAGATAGAATAAAGTCTATCACAGTTCCATGGAAGTATTCTTGACACCTATAGGAAAGATGTTTTGTTCCTCACAGGGGCAGGATCTAAGCCAGTATGTAAAATTACAAAAGAGTCTTGTCAAATACTTCTTATGAGCAAATCAGAGCCAGTTTTGTGGAAAAGGTGCCTATAGGGTACAAAAATGGAAAGCTGTCCTTGCAAGAAATGTCAATCTGTATTTCCCTGTCAGCAACTAAATAAAATACACTAATTTTAAAATTAATAAATTATGGCTCACACAAAAACATAATTCAATTAGTCTCCCTCAATTCATTAACCATTCTTGAAATCTGTGCTAGCTTCCACAGATATCTGGGCTACACATGTTGATATTTTTTATGGAGTCTCACAGATTTCACAGAATATTCTGAGTTGGAAGGGACCATAACAATCATCAAGTTCAACTCTTAAGTGAATGGCCTGTACAGAGATCAAACCCATGATGCTGGTGTTGTCAACACAGTGCTCTAACCAATGGAGCTAGTCTCAGGGTGTCATGACGTACAGAAGGATTCCTTTCATTTGGGGATCTGAAAGAAAAAAGCTGCATTTTGCACCTGAACCACAAGACAGAAACTTGTCTCAGGAGACTTAGGCTTGCTACAACCTTCTTGCTTCTTATCAAAAGTGAAAGTCTCCCAAAGGTTTGTCTTGCACATAGGATTTTTGTTCTAGTGGATCCTCAGTCAAGCAAATATGTATGGTACATGTTGAAATTAAATTCTTAAAACTAGTTAGCTGTATTGTAACTTCATTCACTCAACACTCCTATACTGTGAGACACTGACCATGTTAAATTTTTGCTTATTTGGTTAGCTGTAATTTGGTCCACAGGGAACTGTTAAGTATTGAAAAATAAAAAACAAGNTTGAGTAATGTTTTTTCTCATTTTCATGGAATGCCTGGAAAGCACTTTTCCTTAATGACAAGTTTTAGCAACAAAGAAAAACTTAGTATGAATATATGCTTTCCTACACCTTTAGACAGGTCTTTCAGTTGGGGAGGAACAATCTGCTCTGGCAAATAGGAGAACCATGCCAACTTCCTGAAGTCAAGGCCACATAATACATTAAAATCAAGCTCCTTCTATTTTTGTGAAATAAAACAACTGCATTAAAATAGAGTTTGAGCAATAACCTTTCAGATCAGAAAATAAATTTTATCACAGTTTCATGACGAAGAAGAAAAACCAAATGGTGAAACATTCCTCCTTTTTTGGTTCCAAAACTCGTCTAAATCACCTGAGGGCTCAAGGAGACCTTAGACAATCATCCAGCCCCTGGAGTTAAGGGGCTGCTATAACTAAATCATTCTCAAAAGATGGCTCTCATTATTTCCCAAAGAATTTAAATACCAGAGATTTGATAATGTCTAACTTATTAGACATCACAATAATGTTTATAATAACTTGCCAATATTTTCTCCTCTTAACAGTCCAGGGTATTTGAACACAAAAATAGTTCCCTTATTTTGCAGTTGAAGTAGTCTTCAAAAAATTGCTTTCATCTACACTCCTTCTGTGCTATAAACAAGTTATCATAATTTGCATTGCTGTATTGTGCACTGCACAGCTTTGAGGGCCTTGTTACTGCTGGAAAGATGGGAAGAATACCAGAGTGGTCTTAAAACCAAAGAGTGTTGGTTTTTTGTGTTTTCTTTTTTAGTGTGTCTTTGTATGTTTTGGGATTGGTTAGGTTGTTTGTTTGGTTTTTTTTCAGTAGTGGGGGGATGTTGGTTGTGAATTTTTTTCAATTGCATGACAGTATTTAACCCTGGTTAACCTTAAACCAATACAGACCTCATATTTTTCTGAAAAAATATGACCGACAACATCATGAGCTTTTGCAACATATTTCCCAATTAATCTTCCAATTAATTCACCAGCTATGAATTCAGAATATTCGGTCCTTCTCCCCTAAACTATCATCCATGACTCTTTCAACCCTAACAATGAACTATTGATATCCTGTATCTACAAACACTGTTCCAGCCATTTTTGCACCCACCCTGAGTTTAATTCATGGCTTTAGGAGAACTCCCTTACAATTTTCTTTTCTCTTCTCTTCCATTGTCCATACCTTCTTCATTATGTACACTTACATAAGAAGTGTAAGGTACTGTTAAGAAGCATATAAGGTAATTTTAAGAAGAGTATAAGGAACAGACAAGTCACAATATTCCTATCTCTGAATTCACTGTGAGTTATTGAACTCACAAAGCAGACTCTTTCAAACTAACAGTGCTTACTTGGAGAATAATTTGATTGAAAAAGAGGTTGAAGAAGAAAAGGTCAAAAGAATTTTTATTTTTTTTCACTAAGAAGCCTGACTGTTACCTTTGGTGGCTTGTGCTTTCCACTTCTCCCTGTTCTGTTGTACTACCTCAGTCCAGGTGGCTTTAAAACATTTGAAGTCCACAGTGAGTATGGAGCAGTTGAGTAAGGCACTTCCTTCGGACCCAGTGCTCTTGACACTTGATCTTTTAACTCCGGAGGGACTAATGTTATTTAGACTGGGACACAATATCGCAAAACACAGAAGGAATCAGTATGTTGTACACTCAAATATGACAATGGAGAAATAATGGCTGTAACTCAGATAACAGAATCACCCAGCAAAAATTAAGTTTGAATCCCTCATCCTTCCTTTTTCTCCCCTCCCACCTCAGGCCAACCAATGTTAAATCAAAGAGCAAAACCTGAGCCAGTATTAAAAATAAAAGGCAGCTTTTCCCTACCTATTTTTTTGGTATCCATAGTCACTAAAAAATAGAATCAGCTAAAGTACTGTCACTATGTTTATTGTGCATCTCCACTCCCTGAATATTATTGGAGAGTCAGTCAATTCTAGAAATCAAATATGTCAAAGGAGAAGTCTCCTAAAATTCACTAATGGGAGCCATTAGGCACAGGACAGGAGGTCAACCTCTGTCCAGGGCTTGGTGACCTTAGCTGAGGCTGAAATCAGGCATTCTTACAGTTGTCTTTCAAGGATGGATGCTTCATTGCGCACATTTTAGTAAAGGCAGCAAGATTACTGATTGGAAAAGATATTAGCACTTGCTCTTTTTTTGCCCAAGACTAAAGAAGTTACCTGGGAGAGGGAATCCTGAGGATAGCCCTACTCTAGGGAGCACTAGCCATGCAGCATTTGAATGCCAAACATACCTTGTCAAAGAATTACTGAAAGAGCAGTACATCTATAACAGAGGTTGAATGCAGGCTAAAACTTCCTACACTCAAAATCTGGGTGAATTCTGGTGGTTCTTCACACATTTGTATAAGCCTAAACACTGTCACAAAAGTGTACTTACACTTTCCAGTCACCATTTGTGTTTCAGTCCCATTTATACTTACAGACATAAATAAACGAGGGTGTCAAAATAAGTGCCTTTACTTTCTTTCTGACAATAGTGACTGAGACAGCACTGAAGCAGACCTGGTTGCATGGTTACAACCACTTGTGTTCACTACCTTTAGAGCCATGCCACCCTCCCTCTTTGCTCTCCTTAGGCTGGAACTTCCCTGCACAAAGCCCACCTCATGAGGTGAGCTGTGCTGTAAGCAATGTAGATATGGGTCTTTAAGCCAAATGGAAGGCATATGCTGTAAGGGGGAAAGCAGGGGATTTGAGTGCAATGGCAGCATGTGCAGAGTGAAGGGAGAAGGTGTTAGGTTATTTACCTGGAATGCCTGACTTCAGATATGCCAGAATGGGAAGCTTCATCGATGAGTGGAGTCACAATCTTCTCTGTCATGTCAGTCAGCACAGTAAAAGTGGGTTCCACAATGAAATCAATGAAACCTGAGCAGAAACACAAGCAGAGTCAAGCAGGCAAAAGGAGGATTTATGTAGAGTCCCCGTTTCAGTGAATGCAGACAACCACATTATAAATAACAGAGTAAAAAAATTATACCTTGAAAGAGGGATAAGCAAATACTAGAAGGAGAAAACTCAGTTATATTAATCCCTGATCCAAGAGCCTGGATATAGCATGCAAGAAAATGTACCTAAATACTGGAAAGAAACTGTGGCAAATCAGAACATAAACAGATGCATCAAGACTTGCTTTATATAAGGATACTGGATATATGAGGATATACTGTGACATTGAAGTCAAACTCCTATCAGATTTGAAAGAAATCTATTTTCAAAGAAGAAAAATTTAAAAAAAAAAAAAAAGCAGAAAATCAATGTAACAGTAATAACACCAATAAGGTTGCTGGTGTGGAATCACATGCAAATGTCCCTTATTTGGTATCGATATTGCTGTGAATACTCTCCCCTCAGTGCTTGGCTGGCTTTTTCTTAACAATAAAACAGATTTAGATGCTTTTCCTGCATTTTTTAATATAAGGAAATGAAAAAAAACCAAAGGGCCAAATAATTTCTACTTCAATATACAGAGATGAATGTGGCTCTGATCTGAATATTGGGAAGAGCAGACTGAAGGGCTCTGTGGCCATAAGCTCATAAAATGAAGGAAAATCCAAGTTGTATGGACAACATGTTGAGAGTGGGGTGCTTACAGTAACTAACACATTTCCCCTTAGCACTTCAGGTAGCAAATTTTTTAGTGCTGCAAGTAGCCAAGAAAGTAATGATGTCCTTAATCCCTTCTAAAGCCCATTGGGATTCAGGTTACAATTACTGTTGACAGATATTTTTTCAGTAACACTACTACTATTACAAATTCCTACCATTACAATTTTTAGAGATCTTTTTAATTATCAACTATTAACTATTCCATAATAATAATAATGTAATTTCTCTGTTTGGATCATGATATGTTTCTACAACACTGGTGATTCTAGGTGATAACAGGATAACAAAGGAAGAGACCACATGGTTCATGCACCTGAATTCACAGATGCTTTGACCCACACCTTCAGTGCAAGTCAGTAGAGCATCCCTCTAGTTCCATTTCCCTCCTCTGATTCTTGCTAGATTTCTAAAAGAATGGATTATTAAGTGTATTTTCATGCCTGGTCAAATTAAAACTCTTAATTTCAAGTAACATTCTGTAAATCTGGAGAAAACATGCATTCAGTCATATCTGAACATCTGAATCCTGTGCCTCCATAACAGAGTCAGTATTATCAATTTGAATTTAGGGAAAAAAAAACAAAACCAACTCCCAGGCAATTAATCAGAAATGTATGCTGTATAAAACTTGAACAGGAAATTGTATGCTGGATCACAACCCAGATAATCACAGCAAACTTCATACAATTTTTTAAAGCACTGGAAATTTTACCAACTGAGAACAGTGTGCCACAGGAATCCTAAGGATAATGAGAACTTGATTTAAATATGTTTGAGTATCTATCTGTCTATGCATCTCTATTCCCCTTCACTCAAAAACTTACCTACCTCTTAATGACTTAAGAAAGACTTAAAAAAACTCAAGTCATGGTACCTTGTTATTCTGCTCAGGAAGTAATACTATTGTAATTTACTCCATCATCACTAATAACCCTGAGACATGCAAATCTCTGATATCAGTTACATAATTGTCACTGACTTCAGCAGTAAGGTGGTGGGATCTGTTTCCTGAGATAGTCGACAATTGCACATAAACACGATCTAATTGTGTTTAAGAAGCAAGTTTTCCCTGCAAGTAGTCTTGCATCTCATCAACGAAGATAAGCAGAGGTGGCACAGGGGACTACAAGTAAACAAACTTAAATACCTAGGATAACTTTTCTTAGATAAGTGGAAATTTTTCCTCTATTGCCTATAACATCAATGCATTTTTCAACTGTCACCTTAAAATGGGGATTGCAATCTGCTATTGTAGAAACAAAATTTAGGACTTTATTAAAAAGTTATGCAACTTCTGCCATATTCCCAAGTGCCTTCCCACCACTCATGTGGTCTCCCTCATTCCTGAAGACACTGTAATTTAAATATGCTGATTTAGTTTGTCAATTAATGAACATGAACTTTAAACCTATTAATGCAAATGATCATTTTATTCCCCTTTTTTCAATAGAATGAGCATGATAAACATTTCTATACCATAGCGACTAAGATCATTTTATTAATTAACACTGCATGATGATGGTGAATTCTAAGTATATGACTAGTGTTCATTCACTCCACCTGCAAAAATCAACATAGAAAAAACTGAGTAGAGGACAATTTCCCTAAAGACCATTAAAAAAAAATCAGCAGCATGCACTCATCAGACTTTTTATCCAATGTTTTCTGAAGGCACAATTTTATTTCTTGCCAGCCAAAGGACAAAAATAAAGGCATTCTGGTACACTTGTCATCTGCAAAAGAGGACAATGATAACAAAGGCTGATCTTCAATAAAACAAGCTTCCTAGAGTTTGAGATAGAGAAGTTTTAACTCCTAATATTCTTGCTGGGAAATATGAAAGTCTTGACCTGATTTCCTTTGCAGTTTATTTCTCTCCCTCCCTCTGACAAGCAGCTTGACTTCTGGACACAAATCTCTCTCAAACTCTTTACTTCACTATGATACAGAACTATTTTCCATATTCCTCCAATTGAATAAGAAAAAGGATGATAAATTGGTAATTATCATTAACATCCATAGGTTTTCAAAATACAATTCATTAATTGATATTAAGAGTTTTTTATTTATCAGTTTAGACTCTGAAAAATTTCTTCAAAACCAAAGTAACAGAAGAAATACATTCTTTCTTTTGAGGATTTTTTCCATTAGATTGCTTAATTTCTTGTAAAAAGACCATACAGCCAAAATCTTCAGTTAGCATTTATGAAATCTTTTGCTAATGAAAATGCATGCCCACTGTTGTTGCATCTACAGTGACCTTACAGAAGCAAATCAGCAAATACAAACTAAATGAGCCATCAGAACAGGATTTCTAGGCTCTGTCCTTGACAGAACCAAAATTACAGTTTTATTTCACAGAGTTTTTAATTTGTGAGAATTTATGTCTGCTTGGTGCAGATGGCAGAATCACGGAATCTCTAAGGTTGAAAAGGACCTTTAAGATTGTCAAGTCCAGCCATATACTAGCGCAATTTAGAATTCAGTAAGAAGTTAACTTTTGCAAAGAAATGTTGTAAGTACTATTCCAGGGAATAACTTGTTAAGGCTATTAACCAGATAAATAAATGAATGGAAAGAGCTTGTTTGTCTGAGAATCTAGCCTACAATTTTGGACATCTCAGCAGATAGCCAGAAAACATAGGAGGTTTCAATTTCTAAAAGGGGATGTTAGAGAAAGACACTGTCAATATGTGCAGCAGACCGAGAAATGAACAATTTATAATGCTAGAAGGCAAGCTTTATAAAGAGTAGCCTATTAATGTCAATGGATAACTAAAC
Organism: Serilophus lunatus; assembly: GCA_013399895.1. Classification (NCBI taxonomy): domain Eukaryota; kingdom Metazoa; phylum Chordata; class Aves; order Passeriformes; family Eurylaimidae; genus Serilophus; species Serilophus lunatus. The sequence continues at coordinate 39,341 of VXBA01000265.1, forward strand.
TGTACAAATCAAATATAATGGCAAATAGTATATGACTAAATAAGACTGCTGTGGTGGTTTTAAGCA
>VXBA01000266.1:0-44328 GCA_013399895.1 Serilophus lunatus
AAGCTCCTTACCCATCCAGTCCAACCATCTACCTCTATGGCTCATCTTATGGCACACTGGGACAGCCTGTTCCTGCGCCTTCAAGATTTAATTCTTGAAGTACATCCAGCCTTCCTGGACTCCTTGGTTACTAAGGACAGTCTCCCAGGGTACTCTACCAGTTAATTCCTTAAATAAGCCAAAGTCTGCCCTCATAGACAGTTCCTCATTCACTGCCATTTTTCCCGGCCATAAGAAATAGTAGCATCTCACACAAATTTAAAATTGCTTTATGTCTTATAGATGTAACTTGATTGCTTCAGATATACTCATTAGGTCTGCTGATCAGGTATTATTAAGGTAATCTAACACATTCTTTTATGTATGAATGCAGACCTTCTGTCTCCTTCTGCAATGAATTTATGTATTACTCATTTGGGAGATTTCATCACAGTTTTTAAAAGACTTTCTCCCATTTGAATTCAAAATAGAAGCAAAGAGGTCATATTGAGATGGTAAGGCTCTGTTTAAATAATTTGATGGTACAATTAATTCCCCACAAGTGGAATTAATTGCAGGGAATTAATGAAAATGTCAGAGTTACAGGTTCTGCTGGTGATGTGTTTCGAATGTTGGTAGTAAATCTGCTGTAGGTAGAACACAAATTCTTTCTGCTTAAGGCTCTTTTTCAAAAAATTTACACTGAACTCATAAAATAAACCACAGCTGATATGGAAAATTTTTCCATGAAAGTGCACCTATTGAAGAAACAAAACAAAATATAGAGTTTACCTAGTTACATATTTCAGAGTTAAGATATCAAATGATTGCTTTAAAAAAATAATGAACAATATCTAAAAAATTGGCTTAGGAAAACGGTGAAAAACCTGATTTGTGGACCATAGATTCGTTGCTACGAATTTAACATGATACTCATGATAAAACTCAGTTGTCTGCTGGAAGCTGCACATATCTCTTACATCCTTTCCCTAAAGTGTCTGCTTGTGTCATTACCAAGCTAACTGGAGCTCTGATGTTCTTGTATCTGTGCAGTCCTTTCCAGTAATTATTAAATCCAAGGAAGAACACAAGCTTCTTTCAAATATTTTGCCTATTGAAAGGGAAATGACATCTGAGTGGAAGGACAGAACAATCTCTACTGAAATGTACAATGTAGTCATAGGGGAAACAGAAGAAAATTCAGAGAAAATTTTTTTATGAAAACATACCTACTTTTCTATAGAGGGACTCGTCATCACATCTGCTACTTTCTGTCTATTCTGTACCACTTCTCACATTCTGTTTTTCAGAATTCTTCCACAGAAACCATTTCATACACAAATAAAAACCTCCCACAGTCTGAAAGCATAAAATGTCTGGACTGTTTACAACACTAAAATCATGTAGGGGTCATCACTGGAATATGGTCAGACTAGTCTGCAACTCAGAGGAGAGCATATCCTCCTTGAGGTCTTTGCAGTCACCTAGAAACGCTGCAGGGCTACTAAATGTTTAGGGTGTTCAACAGTGTGAGTAGAGACATGAGGAGCCAGGGACAGCTGAGAGAGTAGGCTGTGTTCAGGTAGCAGTGATCAGAGAGAATCATTTCACTCCTTGTTTTCCAACCATCTGAACTGCATCAGCTCTACCAGTACTGTCCATGAGGGCAGGGCAGAAGGATGAGGCAGTCCCACTCTCTGTGCTTACTTTTCCTTATATGGCTGCTTCCAGACCAGATCCAGACAAGTCACCACTTAGACTTGTATGAGAATGTAAGAGAAGAGACAGGGCTCAGGAACAAGTCCAGGATAAAATGGCAGCAGAGATGCAAGTTTAAGCTACCTCTTTGTTAGTAAGAGCAGTGTCTGGCCCAAAATCAAGCAGCATTGTCCCTCCGACATACACAAAGCACAGCTCTTTTCCCCCACGAGCAAGAGACGCATTTCCAGCTTCCTTTTGGAAATATTCCCCTTTGTCAGCCCTAGCCTGGCACCACTCAAGAGTGCCAGATCACTAGGGCTGAAGCTGTGACAGAAAGGGTGCAAACAGTCATAAGACAGCCCTCAAGCTCGTGCCCTCTGCTTGGTTTATTTACTAGTGTAGATGTAGCAGTACATGCCCAAAATCATTTTTCTTTAAATGCTCTAAATCATCTGTCTTTCGTGGGGCCAGAGAGTACAGAGTAAAGACCATGTACTTTCCCCTATTGTTTCCTTATATACCTGTGTCAGTCCTGACTTGTGCTGTTAATGCTAAATTAAGTTTTAACTAAGTAGATACTTCAGTTAGAGCAATTTCTACTTCTGTGGAACAGAACCTATATTATGAAAAAACTAGCACCCTTATCCCTACAGAATATTAGTGTTGGGGTTTTTTTACAATTTAATCATGGTACCATTTATACTCCACTTTGAACAATACATATTTTTATTGTTAAATAAGTTAATGGCTATGAGAGGAATTGAAAGTGATCCTTGGGATTAAGTTCTCAAAAGAGCATTTCTACTTTTTACTATGTTATAAGGGTTAATTGTATTGCATGAGCTTTTGGTATTTAAATGCAGAGAACTACAGAGCCAGGTTCAAAAGTAATGTGTTCTCTTTAGACATGATCTTCAAAAATCTGTGACTCAAATATATACAGTGATAGGGGCACTCCTGTATTTTCTGCATATTGTGGCTTAATCTCAACCAACAATTAAGTACCTTGCAACTCCTTGTTCACTCCCCCCTCTTAGTGAAATGGTAAAGGTAAAATTCTTTGTCTGGGACAAGAACAATTTAGTAATTGAAATAAAGTAAAAAATTATTAATATAATTGTTATTTTTTTTGTTATTTTAATGAAGATGGAGGAGAGGGGAGGGGGAGGAATAAAACCCAAGAGAAACAAGTGGTGCACAATACAGTTGCTCTCCATCCACTGACCAATACCCAGCCCATCTCCCAGCAGCAATTGGCCTCTCCCAGCCAATTCTCCCCAGTTTATATACTGAGCGTGATATTTTACGGTATGGAATACGCTGGCCATGCTCCCTCCATCCCAGCTTCTTGTTCACTTCCTCACTGGCAGAGGATGGGAAACTGAAAAGTCCTTTATCAAAGGTAAGCGCTACTTAGCAACAACTGAAGCGTCCATGTGTTATCAACGTTATTCCCATACTAAATACAAAACATAGCACTGTACCATGTATTAGGAAAAAAATTAACTCTTTCCAGACAAAACTGGGACACCACTACAAAAAAGGACATCTTGACAGTGGAGGAGGAGGATTAGTGCTGCAAGGCTACTCAGTCAGATCCATTAACACCTTTGCAAATGTGAAAACTCTTTTTTACACTTAATGCTAATGCTATTCATAAAACATACCTGAATTCTAGACATATTACACTTTTATCTAGGAGTTCCTCAGACTGTTAAGTAAAACATTCATCCAGACTTTGAAAGTGCTTGTAACACCACTCAGTTCAGAAACAAGTTTACCAAAGCCCAGCCAAGACCTAGAAATGAGGCATCTCCTCACCAGCTGCTCTTCAGGGCCTCATTTTAACAGTCGTGTTCTGAGCAAACCTACTTGAGTCCCAGAGCAAGAGGATGTTTCTGCTGCTTTCTTTATATGCAGCTGTTGTTGATGACCTATTTCCTACTCCCTTATCCTCCCTCTCTGAGTACCTTAGCCAAATCATGTTTGCTTTGATGGTGGGGGGCCCTGAGGGGCAGAGTCTGATTTCCTCTTCTATCTAAGGAGTTTTAAATCACATTTCCCAATTCCCTAAAGAATGCTTAACTACCTGGTTCTTTTTACTACACCTGTGCTCAGCATATATCAGCATCCTTAGCACATAGCCTGCGAGCCAAGCTGTCCCTCTAGTTCTGCTCTTGGCCGGCTTCTACTGTTATCACCTCTCTGAGGGACTGGACATTCTCAAAGCAAAACTGCTGTGCTCAAGCATCATGAAAACTTCCTAGAGGCTGAAAATGATGCAAGAGCAGAGAAAATAATGTGTAGGCACCAAGAAGATCATATAGAGCGCAGTACAGTACTGCTTCCAGAGCCTCCACTACAATAATTGAACTGAGTCAGCAACATGTGCAGATTTTGACTTTATTCACATTTTATATGGAAACATGTGTTGAATCATATGTCTTATCCTCACTTTGACATTGATGGTGCGGAAAAATAGTTTGTACACAACTCCAATGCTATCTGTTTCTGTGGTACCTACCAGTATTGGCAGAGGCCAGCCCCCCGACGTTACAAGCATGAATCAGGACCTGGTCCTCTGCTTTAGCAGTACATATATAATGTATGCCTATGCAGAGATACGTCTGCCTCCATCTGAAATGGACCAGATCATGTGCTAGTCCCACCGCAGACAGCATTTGCTCTGGCATCCACAGGTGGTAAACTTTGAATCTAGGGAGGCACTGTTGCACAACTTGACCATTTGTCATCATTGGATAAATAATCCCATTTACTGAATGACACTTAACCACAGATGACAAGTCTAGATACAGCCAGAAAGATGCAGAGAGCACCTCTGTCCTACTTAGTGCAGATTGGCTAGATTACTAGGAGAGTGGAAAAAAAAGAAAAAAAAGTTTTACCTATTCTAGGAATACACATGTGAAAACATGAGTAGATGTAAGCACAAAGGACCCTATAAGGAGAGAAAAGAAATTAAGAGGACACATAATGGAACAAGGGTGGGAAACTGAGCAACCACTTTAATTATTGACTGGAGTAAAAGTGAACAGAAAGAAATGAGAGTGGGTATAACACAAGGAAAAACAGAAATGTCAATTGCAGCACTGCAATCCAACCAAGAAGAGTCCTGACAAAAACCTGAAAAGAGGGAACAGAATTAGTAAAAACAGTTTTTGGAGAAAAAGGATTTGTGTATCCTTTCTTATTGACATCAAAAACTGCTGAAGAATTAATATTTTTCAATATTCCTGCTTTTCTCTATGAAAATATGCCTTCAACATTTATAGATCAAAACAGATGATGTAGTAACAGCTCCAAGTTTAATAATTCTTCTGTCATGAACTACATGCTGAATCAAGTAGGGTGTGCCATACTTTTACCAGTGAGTCTCATCTTTACAACATCAGAGATAAAAATGGCTTTTCTTATCAGATACATTTCAGGAGTTATGAAGCAGGAGTTAATCTAAAAGATATGCACTTTGGATTAGCAAATGAACAATGGACAACTGCTAAACTGAAAAGAATCAAAAGCAAATAATTTCTTTTCCATTTCAACTTTATTTTCCACTTCAACCTGTACCTTGGTAAATATACATAGATCTGCCTAATTTGATTATTTTAAACAAACATTCCAGTCAGGCTTGCTCTGTAACTCTCAAGCAGAATATAGTTTTACTGGCTACACTACAGGCTCTATGTCCTCAGCCCACTTTAATTTGGCTGGTTCGTTTGCATCAGAAAAAGTGAGATATGCATTAAACTGTTTTCATGTAATGCACCATTTCACTGAATTTGTGCCACAAACTGAGCTTTTACAGAAAAATGGTGCAGAAAATATATAAATATATTCTTAAGAAAAATCTTAGAAAGCAGCCTAAGCAAATATAAAATATTTTAGCGCCATTTTACTGTGCTCTCATTAAGTAGTAGACTGCATAAATTGGTTCTCTCTTTTCTCCCTAATTCTGATATTGAACTCATGCAGATAGATCTGACTTTTGTGTGGAGAAAGGTTCTGCGCAGATGATTGGAATTTGTGAATTCAGATTTTAGACTAATTTTACATCTCAACACAGATAATTGAAATCTTTTATTGTACTTTGATCAATCCCTTGTAATTTTGGACAGCATAACAGCGAGTACTTTATCTCTTGAAGTACGGTACTGAAATTTACTTTCTTTTCAGAACAAAAATAGGTTTTGGCTGCAGAAATTTTGATATAAATTCTGTGTCCTATCTTATACCACCAAACTAAACAAACTCAATATCCTTAAAAGACCAGGGAACTATGGAGTTAAATTCATACGTCATTTAAAATCCATCACTTACTATTTCATTTGGAAAACAAATTACTGTACTGCTGCATTTGTTTTTCCTTCCTTCCAACTAGTTTAAATTATTTTGTCTTGTCTCTTATTTTTCACTCTATGTCCTGAAGCTAAACTGTTGAAATCATGTGAAATATTTACACAGAAATGTGAAAATATCAACATTTAACATGACGTGATTGGGGCAAGAAAACTGAGCTTTGGTTCCATTTCGCATAATCAGTACTTGAGATCAGGAAATTTCGCTGCACAGCAGCATGTGCCAGAACAGTGTGTTCAAATAAAAAGAACAGATGACCACAACCATTATCTACAGCAAAATGTGTGAAAAAGTTATTGCTTCTTTGCATATCTTGTTCCTGAAAACTGACATCAGAGATATGAGATACGAGGCAAAGGTAAAAATCCAGACATTAATTGGTTTGACTTTTAGCTCTGAACAGCACAGGTATAGGGTACACTGATAGTGTACTGTCAAGATGCATGTGCTTCTACCAAAGGATCTTTATTTACCCAACTTAATTAAAACACTAACCCAAAAAACAATAGGAAAAAGATATTCAGTGTGTTACTAGCTCAATGGGCATGTCCTTGGTTGTTCTGCCTTGGTCCCTTGGTGGCTTTGGACAAACCTGCCTTTGGTCAATGCAAGATGTCACCCTGGTTGTTTACAGAGCTCCTGGGATGCTCGCCCTACACGGCCAAGAGTCATAGAATCACAGAATCGTTTAGGTTGGAAAACACCTCTCAGACCATCAAGACCAAAAATGAACACAGTACTGCCAAGTCCACCATTGGTTCCTGAATAGCAGCATGGTCCCAGGCATGGGGACATAGGTCTTCCTCATTCCTCTTGTGGAAGACACCACTTCCTTAGGTATAGTTGTAAACAGGACTACAGTCTCACTATATAATATTGAATAAGTTAATGTGGCGTCAATTTTCAGACCCCTACACATTGCCATCCTGTTGTTGTGCTACAGCCTCATAGAGTCAAAACTATCATAAGGGAGATATATATATATGGCATAGGGATAAGGGATCATAAGGGATATATATATATGGATATATAAAGGGATATACAATAAAACTCATATATGCCCTGTACAGACAAGGGATAGCTCCTCCATCCACTGTGCTTGCTGTGTGTAGCAACCCTGTTTTCTCATCATTCTTTCATGTCTGAGAGAGCCAAGGAAGTCACCTTCAAAGGCTGCAGCTCTTCAAAAGAGAAAGCAGTGTCTGGTACTAAAAAGTTAATTAATTATTAGGCCATCTTAAAAAGAAAGAGCATATTTGCACAAAATTCAGTCTATTTTCCCCCAAACACTATGTTTTTTCTATTCCCTCTTCCACTTAATTCAGTTGAATTTTGCGTTGTAAATGCCCTTTCATTACATCCCACAATCAAACCTGTTTCACACAATCTAGTGTTTGGGCTGTCAGTCTCTGAAGGCAGAAAGAACTTCAGGGTCATGCTCTAACTGCTGTGGCTTTAGTAAATCATTTTAATAAAGGGTGTCTCCAGCCTATGTCCTTATCTGCATTTTCACAGAAAAACAGACTCAAACAGTCCTTATTTCTAATATAGGTTGTACAACTAAACTGATGAGGGAAGTTTCACATTACTTTTTTAGGAAAATAATATACATGTAGTGATTACCTAAAACTCACTCTTGTTTATTTGTATTTTGCAGAGAACTCACAGAAAGGATTCTGTGGGAGAGGAAAGATGGTGTTGACTAAAGTTATTATAATGTAACTACATCTCAGAGAAAATTAAAATGTAGAATCTATTGATTTCAGGTAACATTTCTGTTTGTATTTTCTGATTTTATTAATTTGCTCTGTAATTGTATTTTCAGTTTCATTAATATGTTCCAATACTCTGGCACAAGGTAGAGGCAAGAACAAATCTTCATAGTTAAACCTCTGAAAAAAGGTATAGCCTGCTCACTTAGACCAAGACTTACTTTAACTTAAATGGTCTGTATTTGGCCTACTTCCTTTAGAATTCCCTTTCTAATTAAGGGAAAGATATGACAACTATTAAAACACATAGTTTATCTTATCTATCATAGGTATCTTGAAGCTGAAAATAATGGGATCGCTATTTCTCCCCACTGACCAGAGACATTAGCCTACATATAGGTGAAGTTTGCATGGTGAACAACCTCATTTGACCAGTTATGAGGTCTGTGCGTTCCACTTAGATCAAGAGAGGCAATGTTTTCCATGATTTTTAGCAATTCATCTTCAACTGATCTAATAACAGATATTATGTAGAAATTATTTCTTCTGTGGTTTTATTTTTTTCATGTTACTCCTTGTCATTGGTGTTGGTAATAGCTAGAAACATGATGTAGAACTTTACCTTGTTAATTCCTGGTGGTATTGATGTCATTTTCCTGTTTGGTACCTCATGTTCACATTTTCAGGGCTAAAGACTTGGTGACAGGAGAAATATGTCTTCCTTTTCCTCAGATAAAACTGAAAGTACCTGTTGGACTTTTTGTGCTACCTCACAACTCAGTGTTGCAGCCTTCCGCTAGGTACCTCTGGTAATTAAGTTAAATAAATTTCCTCTATCACAGAGACCTAAGCCATTAGTAGTAATCTCATCTCTCCTGCTCACTGCCGGTGATGTATGATATATGGAATGATGCATGTGACATTTCAGGTTGATGTTTTGTAAGAGTTTCAGAAACCATCTCCTTTTATAATGCAAGGCAGAAGTTATCAAATGTTAGTCACTTCCAGCCCTATGCTCTTATAACTTGTCAGCCAATACTTTTTTTGATTTCATTTAAGAAATCAGAAGATGATAGGCGCAAGAGTAAACAAGGACAAACGGTGTTATGGGAGGATGAGGTGCTGGCAGAACAGTGTGAAAGGTGCTGTGCATTTTGTGTTGCTACCACCAAAAAGATGAATGATACTCCCTTCTATGACCATCTTTATCCAGCCTGGTGTTACTGGGGGCCTTATTTGACCATTTTTCCTTTCCTCCCCCTGCAGCTCCATCCACACATCACCATGAGTAGAAAGGTTTTATTGCACATACTAGAATGTAATACTAGATTGAAAGATGATATGACACCATGTATGTGATGACGTATTCATCTCAGAGAAGTAATTTTGTGTTTTTCCTATCTAATCTAAGTCTTTATACTGCTGGCATTACTATGACTTCTAAGTTTAATTATCATAGGTAATAATCTACAAAGATTTCAACACAATATTTCCATCAGATTCCATTGCCACCGATTCAGTTTTTGCTGATTCAAATGATAGAAGTCTCCTGGGAGTGTCTTTAATTATGCACAATCTGAGATGTGAAGAAGTTTGGTTTACTATGCCTTATATGGCGACAGCATTTTGATGTTAAAATAAATTGCTTCCTTTACTGAATTCTCTCTTTGCCATGGCAATCATGACTGACACTTTTCCTGAGGAATCCAATACTCTTAATTTAGTGTTCTTCTATCAGAAGAAGCATGTATCTACCAGAAGAAGCAATATCTGAACCCTTTGCACTTTTAACACTACTGTCTAGCACTACTGCGTGCCCTGACACATGACGCCAGAAGTCTTCAGTAACACACCAGCTGCCCTCTCCATTTTCTGCCATAATTGCACCCAACTCATATCTTCTTCCAGAGTAGGTAGCTGCTTCTTTAGTGCAGTGCATGAGTCCTGTACAAGAGCACAAAAGGTTCAACTACCAGGCTTTGGGGAAAGCTCCTTGTAGTGTGGCACAGAGACAAAACCAGGCAGCTAGCATTTAACACTTTTACATTGAGCTAAGGCAAAAAGAATGTGAACAGGTTCATTTCCATCCAATTATATTTTATGTTCACAGACCTGTCCTTCAGAGATTTTGTTTTTGTCTTTCATGCTAATTGGTCAAAATAGCATAAATCAGATCTGATCAAAAACATTCAGTGTGCACTAAATGAGGGAAAGTTGAAGGGGGAAGGTCACTCATGTAAAGGTGTGATACGGTCAGTGTGAGCCAAGTTGCTAAAAGGCTAGCCCTCTAAACGGCCAAGTTAAATAAGATACAATTCATGCTAAGCTAGCCTCCAAGAGCTCTCAAGTGTAGGCTTATGAATGCCTGGAGGGACAGGTTTTCTTCAATTGTGCTGTATTTAACTTGGCAATTTAAATGGCAAAAGTCCTTTCTAACTTGGCTCTTGGTATATATATCACACCTTTATATGGCTTAACATCTTTCCTAAATAGGGATTTTTTTCCTTCATGTTAATTAGCTATTGCCATATGTGTGTACATAATAGTCAGATATATGGACACACACTCACATAAAATATATGCATCTATTAGATATCACTGAAAATTTTCATGGAGTAGGTAAAATTTTCCTACTTCTGGCATGTAACCTATACCCAGATTTTTAGTCTTGAGGGAACTTGTTTTCATAAAGCAAGGTCCTAATGACCCAGATAGTCCCAGAAGAGGGAGAAGTGCAATGAAGGCTTCTAGAAAGAGATTTACAGTTTCACTTGCTAGTCTTACAATCTATGGTAATTTGGGGGAGGATCAGAGGCGGTTTTCCACTTAAGGTTCAAATGAATCACCAAATCAAGAGAACTGGGGTTTCAGTGATATATCTTTTCCTGATATCTCCATTAAAGATCAGTAAGAGTGTGCTAAAGATTAAATGAGGTGACATTGTGAGGCTAAAGTGGGCAATGTACAAAAGTTCTCCATCCTAGGAACCAAATTCAAATGATGGAGGGCTAAAAAGGGTGGTGGGATTAAATCCTTAGTGAATTTTTCTCTAACACTGACATGACTGAGGCCAGAAGCTTGCTCTTTCTTAGTTTCTCTCTTCATTTTTACTGTGATATGCAATGAACCTCCACTAGTGTTTGTTATTGTAGTAACCCAGGTGTTTTTCTCTAGGATAGCAATAAGAAAATACTTGGAGGTAAGTTGATCTGTGTTGGCTTTTCTAGAATGCTAGCCTCATTTGTCCTCAAATCCTTAATAATAAGAGTTTAAAGCATTTCAACCCTCTGATTTCTAAAGAGGCACTATTCTCTTCCAACAGCCATCTTTTTCAGATAATACAAAAAAAAAAAACCCTTTTGTTTGTTTTGCATTGGTTTAAATGAAGGAGATACAGGAAAGAAGATAAATATTAAAGGTCTGAGAAGATGTGTGTTTTCTGGGAGAAATAAGACTCTGTCTTGACACCTTTGGTATGGAAAGGGCTCATTCCCAGGATAGGCTATTCCTTTATTACATATCAGATTTGAAAGTCAAATATCTCTTCCCCACCTTCTCTCAACAAAAATACTGAAGTTATAAGTCAGACTACAGGGTGATGATGCTACTACAGGCTGTAAAAGAAAATGCTTTGAAATGAGCTGCCTTGCTACTTGCTCCACTTTTAGTCACTTTTATTTAATCATTGCATTCCTTAAAGTAAGCTATGAAAGCGTGGTCTCAAAATGGTTTCTCTCCACAATATCAATGGCACGTTTTAGCACTATTCTGCCAGTTAAAAGGATGCCATGTTTGATTGATATCACAATCTACAAACAGTGGACTGGGCAGTTTGGGCTTCTAGTCTTTATGAAGACATCAAAAGAAAGTAAGTAAGTAAATCTGTTAAGTAAAGATTCAATATTTCATTACCTTTCATCATGTTTTACTGCATTGTCCATATCATCAGTTACAATCCTTACTATCAGTAGAATGTTCAATTGCAGGAAGCTTCAGATACCAACTATTTGTTTAGGTGGGCCATTGTAGTAGTACCTAATGCACAGTACTTCAAATAGAAACATGTATTTCCAAGGAGAACATTCAATATATCTAGTTGATAGTTATGCAGTTGTTGCTATCCCAAAGCCGTTATTTCTTTGCAAAGTGGCTGATGCGGCAATGTCATCTTCCGGGATATTTTATCCACATTCAAGCAGACATTAGGAAAATGGTTTGAAGGACAGTTTAGGTGCTGGGTTCAATTTACAGCCTGGTCAAATGTTTCCTAGGACAACCTGGCAAGTTATTTAGGACTACACCCAAAAACAAACGATGCGTGGTTCTGGGAGATGAATGTGCCAAGGTCACTGCCTGAACACCACGTGACACAGAAGGAGAGGAAAGCAGTAGAAGAAGAGATTAGTAACAAGTTTCTGTAGCTGAGAAGGAAGTTGCAGGTTAGCTAGTAAGCTGTAAATCAGTGGAGAAATTAATATACCCAAAACTGTCAGATTGTGGAAATAAGACTACTAGACACAGATATGATCCTACAATTAGACTTCAGCATTAAGTAATTGGCTGTTAATGTACCCTACTTCAAAATATAGCTGAAAGAGAAGGAGATGATGATACTGCTGCTAATCATCATTTGCACAATAACTGAAATAGCTATTTTCTTTAGTATTTCTTTCAGTTGTCCAGGAAGTCAATGGAGAAAGAAAAGTCACTGGAGGAAAAGAAAGAAATAACAAGCATTCCATGTCATGCTTAGTTCTTTCATTTTCTGCAGTACAAAACTGTAATCATGACTTACAAAGATCCTGCCTTTTTCCTAAGGTTTTGTGTGCAACAGTATGTCTCTAATGAGGATCTCTATGTGTTGTGTTTATGAATGTTCTACACTCAGGTTTTTTCTGACATAGGGTACTGAATGTTACAATTTAAGATAACATTAATGTTCTAATTGACTTGTATGGAAAACCAGTAGCATAAGCTTCCTTGAAATTAGTTGAGGACATTTTATTATACCATATGAATTTAAAACTGATGAGATTTAACTAACCATCACTTTTTAAAGTCCTACTTTGTAATTTAAAAAAAAAAAATCAAATTTTTTGAAAAAAATAGGTACAGAAAATATTATTCACACTGCTCAAGTTCTTTAATGAATGTCCCTCATCCATTAAGGAGCTTCAAAATTAGTAAGGAGAAATGAGTTTGGAGAACAAGTAGGTAGTAAAGAAATGGCAAATCCAATAGCAAAAAAAATTGTGGATTTTCCTAGGCTCATAAGTCCAAGTCCTTCTTTTTGACAGTCAGTCATCACTGGTCAGCCAGGCAATACAGATGCATTGCTGATCTGAGGCACAGCATTCTCCATAATAATCACTGGATTTTTTGTTTTTATTTATAACAACTACACCATAGAGCTACTGTAGCTTAAGAAACTCTTTAGAAGTGGTGTTTCATAGCATCCCTAAATATCTTCAAGATACAGAATATGTGCTAAAGCAGAGAGCAGTGCCCTTGCATGTGTCAAATTCAAACACTAGAGATTCTTCACATCAAGAGGTAATAGTCATGAAGCATGGAGAGAGCCATCTGTTTCCCATACTTGAAAGAGGTGTTGAAAAGGAAGCTTTTTTTTTTCACTTAGCTAAGAATATGATTTTTGTGAGACCAGAGTATATACCCAAAATAAGCAATAATGAGCCCCTCTGTCCTTAGAATGATGGCAATTCACACTCTAATATTCCTTTAATATGACTGGAGGATAAAGAATATAGTTAGGTGAAACAAAGTGTTTCACTTCTGAGTGTAATAATTTTATATCGAAAATTAGATGTGGGCCTTCTAGTTAATCCCTATAGCCCTGCCATCCGGTGTTTGTGGGAAAAGCAGAGTTTGGAGCATTGCCATGGTCCTGCAGTGACAGTGAGAGACTGCTGATGCCAGGCCACGAAGGAGTGCTAGAAATAACACCTGCTCTCTTTCAGATGGAGATAACTCTGTGAGAAAACTGTGACAGCTGTTAGAGATATGGGACACGGCTCTGATGGATAAGAGCATTCAGAGGGCAAAATTTGCTCTAGCAGTCCTGAGAACACTTGATAACTTCCATAGCACAGTATGGCAGGAGATCAAAGGCAAGTATCTTCCAGAAGTCCTTTTCTGTCAATAACACACTTGGACGGCTTCAGCTTTCTGTGAAGAAATTAAAAATAAAATAGAACTTAAATTATCTGTTCCCACTGCTTGGCAAAGGTCCCCATGAGAGATTCCCATGAGTTTGCTCTATACCCCATTCTGCCTTCCTAATAGAAAAGCATCAAGTCTGCACTGGTGGGTTTATTTTTTATATAATTAATATATATCACTGTAGAAATATATTAATAATAATTACATACACTTATAATTAATAATTATTAATATATATTACTGTAGACATATATAGATATTTAAAAGCATATCACAACAAAATAGTCATACAGGAATTAAAAAAAAAACCAAACAGACCTTAGGGACAACAGGTCTTTGGGGCATTAATTTCACAATCATAGACACTTGTACATACTTTAAAAAGAGTCTTTATAGAGCTTACAGATTGAACATAGATACTGCTTTCATCCAGCTTTGTAGTCTTTTCTAAACTACCAGGATAAAATCAACATTTTATCAATATAAATACATCACTTTTTGCAAAGCATTATATTGAGAGCAATGCTTGCTGTCTCCAGCAACACTGTCTCTACAAATGTACAGTGGACAAAGCAGTACTTTCATGGAACATTGTTTCAATTTCTGAAAGAATATATTTGTAAAAATCATACTTCAGTAACATTTGAAAAGCACTTTTGTTACTAAAAGCACTTTATTTCCTAAGTATTGACAGATCATGGCTTAATGCAAACCTCTGTAAAGTACCTGAGAATATACTGTGAACATCAGCCAGGGAAATGATTCTTTTTTTTCTTTCTCCTTGTAGGCAATGAATATCTAATCTGATAAACTCTGAGGTTAAGGACATTAAAAGCATGTTAAACATTAAGCAGATGATGGCATTTAGAAACCATCATCACTGGTAAAAGTTATAAAAGGATTACATAAAAGTACATTTAAATGAAACTAGACTTGGGAGTCAGGTAAAAAAAAAAAAAGTATTCTGTAATTGTTGCTAGTTAAAGCAAAGTCTGGTTTCAAAAGAAAAAAAAATGTTTAACATCAAGGATCTGCATTCCACACTAATTTCCTACCTAGTTGTCCACTGTCAGGCAGCTTGTAGAGCTGTTTTCACCTGCGACTTCCCATGTGCTTGTGAAACATAGGTATGCCACTCTATGCTATAAAATCACTACCCTAATGGGATGCAACACAACCGTTTGCATTATTTCAGACACAAAGGACTGAAAAATAACACAAAGATTATGATACTGATGTTCAAAGACCACACAGAGCCGATCAGATGCACAAAGTTAAGCTCAACCAGCAGTGAATGCAAGAAGCAAACCCTAGGTAAGGTAAGCCTTGAGTCACAGAGACATGAGTCATTGGTGCAGCACGTGGCATGGAGTATGCAACACCCTACAAGACCTATGCAGATGTAACCACAGAAACTGCAAATCATAATATTGGCTGTCTATATATCTTTGTAAATATAATGCTCGAAATTTATTGCTCAATAAACTCTGATCAAAATGTTACTATTGGAAAGACAACTTCGCAGAAAGAATACCTGCATCTACTCCAGAAGTTACAACTTTTATTTACAGGAATTATTTATGTTACAGGATTTTATGAAGTACATGAATGTTTTCATTGTAGGCCCTAGAATAAAAATAACCACCTTTACAGAATTCTTCCACAACTGGCATGAACTTCCATCCCTGACTTTTTTATATTGTACCAGTTAGTTCATTGCAATGATGGTCATTCCTCACAGTTTGTGTCTCTTACGCTGAAGACAGAATTAAGGCAGGCAGGCTGCAGAAATCCTGCTGTGATAAATGTTCACCACCCATGGAGCTATGCTGAGAAAATCATAGACATCCTCAGTGGGATTCGCTATATCCTATAGCCAATCAGCTATATGGTTGTGTTTTTTCTTGCTGTTTCTCCTCTATGAATAGTGCATGGGACAAAAGAAATTCAGGATCCAGTCATTATGTAGAAAATCTAACAGAATATCTTTAAGGGGAAAAAAAGGTAAAAAGTCAGTAAGAAAGGTTTCTGTAAGGACAGAGGCAGCAAGAGGAAGGCTATGGAGACTGTTGGAGTGCTATGAAGCAACTAAGCACCCTGCAGTCATTTGCCCCACCCCATCCCCAGTGGGATGGGAGGAAAATCAGAAAAAAAGATTATACCCATAGGTTGAGATAAGAACAGTTTAATAGTCAAAATAAAGCAAAATATGATAATAAGGCTATAAGAAGAAGAAAAAATGCAATGAAAAGTGAGACAACAAAAGAGAGAGACGAATAAAACCCAAGAGAAACAAGTGATGCACAATACTGTTGCTCACCACCTACTGACGAATACCCATTCCATTCTCTGGCAGCAATCAGCAGCTTCTGGCAAATTCCCCTCAGTTTCTACACTGAGCATAATATTCTACTGTACGGAATATTCCCTTGGCCAGTTTGGGTAAGCTGTTCCAGCCATGCTCCCTCCTATCTTCTTGTGCACTTGCTTACTGTCAGAGTATGGAAAACTGAAAAGTCCTTGATTTAGAATAAGCACAGCTGAGGAAACACCAAAACATGGGTGTTTTATCAATATTATTCTCATACTGAATCCGAAAAACACAGTAATGTACCAGCTGCTAGGAAGAAAATTAACTCTATCCCAGCTGAAACCAGGACAGACAGTTAACAAGGAAAAACATGAGATCCTCAATCCCTTTTTTTTTGCTCCATTGTTCACTGATAAGGATCCAGGAACCACAGGCAAATCAGCCTCACATCAGACCTTAGGAAGATGATGGACCAAATGCACTTAGAAACATAAGGTGACTGCAAACAGCCAACATTAATTTACCAAGGGCAAATCATGCCTGATGAGGCATGTGTAGTGAAGTGACTGGTGCTGTGGACAAGGGACAGGGAAAGATTATGCCTCAAACCATGACTTTATCAAGGCCTTTGACACAATCTTCATAAGAGTCTGTATCACCAAATTGGCAACATATGTGCTGGATGAGTGAACAATAATATGGGTGCAAAATTGTCTGGACCACTGGGCTCAAGCAGCTGTGATCAATGGCACAAAGTTCAGCTGGAAGCCAGTTAATAGTGACATCCCTCGGGGATGATTACCAGGACCCACACTGTTTAGTGTCTTCATTAACAACATAGATGTCAGTGTACTTTCTGCAAGTTTACACATGACACTAAATATATTGCCATTCAGAGAGATCCTAGAGAAGCTGGAGAAAAGAGATGATAGCAAGTTCAGTAAAACTTTTTATGTTTTTATAAATTATATGGATGCAGGACTACAACATAAATTAGGTAACTTTGCTGATGATACAAAATTGGGAGGGGGTGTGGGCTCCCTCCAGGGTAAAGAGGCCTTACAGAAAGACCTGGATAGACTAGAGAGCCATGCTATAACCAACCATATGAAATTTAACAAGAGTGACAGATTCTACATGGGGGTTAGGTGTAGTCTTGGTTAAGTGCACAAATTAAGAGATGACAAACTGGACAGCAACCCTGTGGAACGAGATCTGGAGATTTGGGTTGTCAACAAGTTGAACATGAGTCAGCTGTATGTCCCAACAGCCAAAAAGGTCAAACCTGCCCTGGGGTGCACCAGGCACAGCATCACCAGCCAGTCAAGGGAGGTGATTTTTCCACTCTGCACTACTCAGTGCAGGCCCACCTTGAGTACTGTGACAGTTTGGGGCACCTCTATAAAAAAAGAACATCACATTATGAGAGTGTCCAGAGAAGGGCAAACAAGCTGGTGAAAGGCCTTGAGGGCAAGACTTATGGGATGTGGCTGAGGTCACTTGGCTTGTTGAGCTTGGAGAAGATACCTCATCATGCCCTACAGCTTCCTCAAGGCAGGCAGTGAAAGGGGAGGTGCTGATCTGATCTGTCTGATATCTCTGCTGGCCAGTGACAGGACGGAGGAACAGTAACCAAGCAGAGGAAGTTCAGTTTTGACATTAGAAAAAGGTTCTTCACTGAGAGAGTGACTGGTCACTTGAACAGTCTTCCCAAGAAAGTGGCCATAGCACCAAGATTGTCAGAAGTCAAGGAGAGTCTGGACAATGCTATTAGTCATACAATTGAGTTTTAGGCAGTCATATGAGGAGCAGGGAGTTGGAGTCCAGGATCTTAATGAGTACCTTCCAACTTAAGGCATTCTATGATAAGCAGGTGCGAAGTCCTGCATCTCAGAGGAGAATGTACAGGCTAGGAGGTACCCATTTAGAAAGCAGCTCTGCAGAAATGGATTCAGGGACCTGATGGACAAGCGAAACAAGCATCAGCAGCTGTAGCAAAAGGTCATCAGTATCCTGGCTATAAAAGCGCAGACAACAGATCCAGGGATGGACTTTTTGGTATTTGTGAAATCACACTTGGAGTACTGCATTTGGTCTGGGGAGTTCCCCCTACAAGGAAGAGAAGAACATACTGGAGCAAATCCGGTGGACTTGGGGATTAGAAAGAGAGAGAGAGAGAGAGAGAGAGAGAGAGAGAGAGACTGCTGTCTCACTAGCCCCAGTTGCTATCCCTAAACACCTCAGCTGTTAGAGAGGAAGTCATATGAATTCATCTACTACAGGGTACCCAAGGTGAGGCTACTTTACTGAACTTTTCAGTGGAAAGGCATGGAAAGATCTTGAAGCATGATACCAGGCAGAAATCTCTTTTCAGAATCTGAAGTATTTTGGAGGATCAGATATGCTCCCACTGCCTACAAAAGATAACTGAGGGATTTCAGCACATAGCTGAAATCATCCCTAAAACTTAATTATTTTTGTTAACTTTCACGAAAAAGTTAACAATTAAGTTTTATCACAGTTTAGCAGATTTTGGATTATAAAGCACACTGTTCTTCTACCGTGACACCTGTGTGAGATTTAGGAAACTTCACACTCTATTTTACTTGTCCATGATAAGATAGGTTTTGGTAGGCAGCACTCTGTTGCAGTACTAGTGTCAGATTTCCAACGGAAAGGATTCCCCCACTTGTGACTACCTAATGACTGAAAGTCTTATGCAGTTAAACTAGGGGTATTTGAAAAATACAGAGATTCCATGGCTCTAATTTACCCTCTACTATGAGCTAGAGCCACAGAAAATATGCAAGAACCATCTGTCAGGGCAAGGAATTTGTAGTAGACATTGCCATAGTGTAAATATTTCATGTTAATAATTTATTCTATTTTATATCAATATTTTAATGTAATTTGCTACAGAGGCATTATCGTTACCGGGTTTTTTGTGCACAATGGGATTAACAGATCCCCAAATTCACTAAGCTTATGATTATATGTTTGATTCTGTGTTGGGTAAATCAGAAATGGAGACTTAGACAACATCTGCTCTGTCCTGTATTTCATATGGTGACAAGTAGTCAGGCTTTGCTCTCCCTATGCATTCAATGAGACTCTATTGAGACTTTATTCTGTAAGTGTCTCTGAACTGCCAGTCTCTAAAATAGACATTTCTGACACTCAAGGTATTTTCTACCCGGATAACTCAATAGCATGGCAAGTGTGAGGACTCAATGCAGAACTCCCACCGGATGCCGGTTGTCTCATAGAGACACTTGTAAGGGAATTTTGTCTCTCCATTCCTTACCTGACAGAAATATGGGTCTCATTCTCCTTTGTGCTCAGTCAAATTCCAAGCTGAGCTATAACTGTGTGCAACTGCTGTTACTGAAGTGCTGTTGATGCAAAGCCTGAGGAATGGGAGGTGCAGAGCTTACATATCAATAATGAATCCTAAATGTCTGTATGAATGTGAAGTTGGGAGCATATTAAGGCATATCTATTAAGAAGCTGGACCTCTATCTGGTTCAAAATAGATGATCAAAATTAAAGTTATTTAAATAACAAGCTAGTTTTTACACTATATAAATCTAATTTAACCTTTTTCTTTATTTCCAGACCCATGATATACAGTCTAGCCGAAATAATACATGAAATAATACACAAAAAATAATCTGGATGAAAAAACTGGAGTAGGTCTATGTCCAAAGGCCTATCAGCAGTGATACCAAGAGCTCTGAGCTTTTTCAAAACCACCTGCAACCCATTATAAAAAAGACAGACATCTTTTGTTCTTATTATCCTTAAAATGTATAAAAGAACACATTTTCATCTTAATTTCATCCTTACCACACCACTGAACATAGCAAACTTGCATATGTGCAATTGATAGAACTTGTTCCGTTTAATTCTGCCAAATTCAATGATGATCACTGGCCAGTAACAATCCAATAAAACTATATCATGAATTGTTCAAGGAAATTCCTGAGAACTAAAAAAGTAAAATATTGCTAGACATATTTTATTGTATATTATAAAATGAATGAGAGAGAATTTATGAAACTACTGCAAGTCATCAAAATCTTATCTGCTTAGAGAGACAGTTGGCTCTGCTTTCCTTTAGAACAGCAACAAAACATACTAGGAGCACAGAGATAAATTCTTTACTTCTGTTTCATCAGTTTTTGAGAAATTTGTCATCACTTACTCTCATTCAAATACTATGGCTTTCTTACATCACTGCTTTTTTCTTCTTTACCAGACTCCTCATGCAGCTGATTGCATTTCCCACATAAAGTTGTGCTTGTGTGTCTTGAATCTTGTACATCCAGTAACGGGGGGGGACAGTTTATCATCTCTACCAAAACATTCTCTCTGACCTAAGAGAGACAACAACATTGCTGGTTGTGTTCAGCTGTTTGCACTTCTTTTTACAACAGTGCTCCCTTTCCTTCAACTATAGTTAGTAAGGCCATAGCAAGTAACCTTAATGCAGAGGAAACACTGTTTTTTTCTTAGAAGGTGCCAGCACATTCATTTTCAAAGCTCACATTTTCTCCCTTCTTCAAAAGAAGATGACTGGGCAGCATTTTTGTCAAAGCATTTTCCTGACCTACGCTTCTTTTTATAACTTTTGCGGGGCTAATTGTCTCTGTGTCAGAAGGCTTTCAAGGTGTCAGTACTGAAGTTTTTATCTTTCTACCCATAAACCGTAGAACTGGTGATCCTAATAAATCATCCTGAATTGTGCTGCAGTACTCTCACAATGCTATATATAGTTCTTTTGAATCTTACAGGGCATTTTTAAGTCAAGTTCATTGTATTGAATTGTTTAATAACTAGTTTAGCTTTTCACACTATAACCTTGAAACAGCAAGTCCAAATGGTACTTTAAAATAACTTCCCAAATTTGTTGCCTAGCTATTATAAATACCCCAGGAATTTCTTCCAAGTGCAATGCAATATAAAGTGTGCAAACGCAGTCTTAAATGCATTGGAAAACATTTAATTCTATAACACTTTGAAGATAATCTATACCAGTCTTGAACTAAGAACAAAGAGAAGTCCAAAATTATTTAATTCATTGCTACATTTTTGCTATTTTATTTATTAAAAATATTCAGATTTATTGGAGTCATTTATGTATTGCAGGAGTAAAATATCTTTGTCCTTTTTTTCAGAAAAAAGTAATGATCACATCATTAACATTTTCACAGCATCTTCTAATTTTACCTACATAGTCCAAAAAAGTTAAGCTTGAAAATTTTGGGGTTTTTTTCTGCTGGTCATTCATCTGAAGTATTGCTTTTAAATTTTGACACAATGAGTTCATTTTTTATTCCCACTTGAAGACTTTCAAAAACTTCTCTAGGAATTAATGTTACTTGTGTCTTACATTCTTCAAATCACCTTTTCACAGGTCTAGAATTTGCTGTTATGAGGTATCTTTAAAATGCTGTGTCCACTGCAAGAATCTTCGTGTCTAGTCTGTTCTTGTATAATTAAATAACCATTTTTTGAAGCCTAAAAGACTCAGGGACAGTTTTTGGTTGTTGCTACAATATTAATTATGGACGTTTTCTACTCTAGCTCTTCTTTCATGTCTCTTTTTGCCTATGACTAGTTTAAAAATGAACCTATGAAAAAACGTACGGAAGAAAAAACAAGCTTCAGAATAATTCCTGTAAATATCAGGTCTAATTCTAGCGTTCTTCTGTCACTAAAAAACTTTACCACTGAACTAATGGCACTAAGGCACTACATTGTCAACCTGAGAATCACTTGCAATTTTTAAAAATATGCTGATCATATATAAACCATTTATGCATGTAAATATAAGTTTAATGTTCAAACTGGAGCAAACTGAAGCATCAATTTAGATAACAGATTTAAAATCTCTGGCTTTAGGTCTGAAACGTGTTACCAGGATAAGATAGGCACCAGAAGGAGATAAAAGGTTAAAAAAAACCCAACCCTAGAACAAAACCAAACCCGAACAAAAACAAGCAAAAAAATACCCGACTACCAAAGGGAGAACTCTACTATTGGCTCTTCTCAGAGTGACAGTTTTTATCTGAAAGAAAGACCACCACTAAGACTTTCCTGCAAGGATTAATCGAGGCTGGTACTAGTTCTGGGCAGAGACAGGGTAGGCTGCTGGATGGCTGTCCCCTATTAGCCAAATGGGGCACCTGTGGCTCTGCACCCTTCTTGATCTCATTTAGAGGGACCGAACCAGGCATTCGTGCTGGACCTCTGCACGATAACATTGCCCAGCATCACGTGAAGAGACAGGAAAGCCCCAGAGGACTCCAGTGTGAGGGGCTAGTCCCAACCTCACAGCACAATGTGCAGGGGATGCCTCCAGACTGTCACACATAAACTTTCCATGCTCTCTAGCATATCCTGGCACTCATCCACTTTTGTGTTTTTTTCATGTGCCTACAAATTTGCTGATGTCATATCAGGAGACATCAGAAGATGTTTGCATATGACTCAGTGCAACGGGTTGACTTTCCCATAAACCTTCCTGTGCTTTTCTGAAACTGAATACATAAGACCTCCTTAAATAACAGTGAGGATGACAGTCATAAAAATAATGAATCCTAGTACTCAGAAGAAAGTTATAGAGCTAGGTATTTTTAACTTAATTTTGTGAAAGCAAATTCACTTTCAAATAAAATACAAAAAGGATAGACACTAACACTAAGGGTACTATTAGTATATACATTTGTGCCAAGAAAAAGAAAAATTAGATAGTAATATTAATGCAGAGAAAACTTGCCAGAGTTAATCTTGATCTCCTACTGGTATGACAGAGAAGCCTGTGTAACAGTTAAAACTTAAACTTTCATATGCTATATCTCTATTTCACAGCAATTATAACAATTTCCATCATCCTACAAAACATTCCACATGACAAAGATTGATCTTTTGATGTATCCATCTAGTTTGCTACAAAAAAAGAGGACAAAGTGATTGCAAAGGTTGCAAAGGTTCATTTGGTACTGTCGCTCCTTTTAAAACTTGTGCAGAGATGCATGAAGCATAAGATACTAGCAAAACAAGTGTGGTACAAACACAAGCCTTGTCATTCTGGAAAACCATTGACCAACAGAGAGTATGGAAGCAAGCTTTCCACCACCTGCTTTTAGGAGCTCACTTAGTATTTCCAGCCAAGTCTGATTTTCCTAAGCTCCTTTTAGGCACAGTAGGGAGAAGAAAGTATTGCCATGTTGAAAATCGTTGAGTTTCATTCCAGACCCCTAGTCAGTGGGAGCAATACCTGCATTGCCGACTGCCACAGGCTTTGCTTTTGTACATGTCAAGTGGTTTCCTTGCACAGGAAACAAGCCACAGCAAGATACTGTGGGACAGATGTATTTTTGTATGAACATCACAGCACTGAAAATTATATTTCTGTTCTCAATTACTCCCTAAGGTAACCTAGTTCTCTAAAGGGAGTCTATATTTAGACTAAGGACAGACTACTTCCTAGGCTAGACTGAGTACCTAAAGTTTTAGTCCCCAAAGTCAGAAAGTCTGAACTATCCCCAAGGTTCAAGAGAGATTTTCAGAGTGCACTCAAAAAATACGAAGGATTAATCTGAAGCTCCATTTCACAAAATTATTCTTTGCTTATTATTTGGTCTTCTTACGGATACATGAAAATGAGAAAAAAAATTTGGAGTAAATTTCTGCTGTTCACTTTAAGGATATGTTGTCAAGCTAATCATTACAAGAGTTTCCGCAATACTGCCTGCACTGTACTGTTCTAATTTCATCAACTGTTAACTCTATAAAATCAAAACGGGATAAAGTTCAAGATAATTGCTGATAAATGACTATGGCATCATGAAATAAAATAGTACTATAGCTACTGTTCATTGGAATTTAGAGAATTTAGAGGTCAGAACCGCCCAAGGTTTACATTCTCAGATACATTACAAACATTGCCTTTGATCCAAATAAAACTACTACAGACTGTATCAGTCTGTACTGTCCACAATGGTGAGTAGTTAAAAAGAATGAGAATCATAATTTAGCCTCACTGCACATCATTTATTTATGAATACTGCACCCCAATGTCCTAACTTCATAAAAAAGTGCATTACATGATGCACTTAAAAAGAACAGTTCTGTGTCATTTGTTGGCTTTCATATCCATGAGATCTGGAACTTGATGCATGAGCCCCTGGGATGAAGACTAACATTTGCTGTGCGCATTTCTTTAGGTACAACTGATGCCAACTACAGAGCATCAGCTTCTAAACATTGGGTACTCACAGACAATAATACTCACAGGATAAGTGCTAAAGACCAGCAGATTTGTGTACAAAACAGTGATGATTAATATTCCGTAAGACTTAGCCGTTACAAAGAAGTATGATGTTAATCAATTAATTCAGTGATGTTACATTTTTATGTTTAAAGCTGGCCTGATTTTTCACCTTTCTAAATATTCCTAATACAATGATCATTCATCTCCTAATAGATACGTGCTCATTTGCAATGCTGTCTGGCTTTATCCTACTCCTTGAAGTAAGAAGAAGTGTTACCATTAAATGAAATAGAAGCAGATCCAGAGTAAGTTAGCTGTCTAGTATGTTTGGAAACAGTAACTTTTTCTTTACTTTAACCATCTTTTACCTTTCTCTTATATACTGATTCTTATGCCTCTTTTTTCCCACTTCCAGAAAGGATGCCCTTTTTCTCTCACTCAAGTAAAAAATTTTTCCATTTCTCTTTTATTCTTTTGTGAACATTTATTCTTCCATACACATGAGTACACTGATGTCTTCTACTTAGCCACAGGTGCCATAGAACCAGGGGGGTGGATTGCAAGCCCCAGTCAAGATGTCTAAATCAGCAAAAATGAATTACACTGTGAAGGTAGCAATTTCTCTTCATTAATTGGAAAGAGAGTCCAGACACTTAACTTTGAAGTGATATAAGTTAGAAAAACAAGTGCTGCCCAGAGCAAAGAACTGATGAACATTACTTCATAGTGCTGTCAGGAGTTCAAGGCCCCTGTTTAAGTGCAGAATAACACAGGAAGCAGAGTGAGATAAACAGGCTTATGATGAATCTCTTCATTTTCTCCCCAGGTTCCTTCCTTCCAGGAAATATTGGAGACTTGAGCTTTGGAGTCCTCACAGAATTAGTGCTGAAAAATACAAGACATTGAGACTGGCAGATTTCATGGTACTGGTGATAAACAGCATGACACAAAATTATTTCCTATTGGCTGAAAATGTCCTGATACCTTGATTGCAACAAAAATTGACCAGGCGATATGATCTTTTTGACACTGCCAGTGAAATGCTCCCAATTTGCTGGAAACTCCTCTGTTTTCATTACAAAGAGATCTGTGTATTGTAATAAAAATTGTAGCAGAAGAATCTAAGCTTCCTAATAGGTTTATGTAGTGCCTCCTCTAATTATATATTTGTAGCTTGCTACAACCTCAAATTTCGCCTGACTTGAGAAACTAAGAAGTTTCAGTAAGATTCAATCTTTTTTTCTCTAAAAATGTGGAAGCATATATCCAGTTCAGAAAAGCAGTAATCAGTAAAGCATTTGAGTGCCTGAAATATAGTAAGTAGGTAAGCCAATTTCTTTTATTCTCCTTCAGCAGCATAATGACATAGCAAATGTGAAATGCTAAACCTTCACATATGTCATGACCCTCAGTTCTGCATAAAGTATGCTCTATAAAACAAGTTTGCTGATACACACATCTAGAAGTATAATGAAATTAAATTCTACATTGTATGTTCAGTTCTCAAGGAAAATGGCAACTTTTAATGCAGTAAGGAACAACACTACCATGGTAAAACATTTATCTACTTAACATAGACTCATAAAAGCTACATGTGTGCCTACCTCAGCAGAAAAGACAGGGTGAGAAACAAATAACCAAAAGCACGAAGAGCAATAAATATTTTCGTAAGATACAAACTCTGAAAAATTAGGAGTCAGACTATAGGCATTCATCCTTAACTGATGCTTCCAATGTCTATAATCTATATTTAAGTTAATCGCCTCCAGTGCCTGGTTAGCGGGTGTATTTTCAGATATGTTTTTTCCAATCTACCCTTAACATCTCGTTTAGACTGGAGAAGCTTGTTCCTCCCTGTGGCCTTTCAAGGAATTTGATCTGAGGAACCCATTCGTGGATGTCTCCTAGGTACACATGTACACCTCCCATGATGTTGAATTTAAGTTACTCTATATGTTTTGATTTTTTTATTCTTTCCTTTTCACAGGGGGAATTCTTGAAACTATGCAAAACACAGAGAACTGTAATTTGGAAGATATTTCATTTTGGGTCATTGGTGACAGTTTGACAGTGACATAGTCTGTCAGCGCAGAGTAGTTCATGGGATCACAAATCTCATTTTTATATTTACTGCTCTCCAAGGACAGTGGAAGACCTCTAGTTCAGTGATGCCTACCATATAGTCACACAAAATAAAGTTCAGAAAACCAAAAGAGTATCCTGCCCTCTTTAGTGTTACCACAGTGCTAAAATTAGTGCCTATTTTCATGTTCTTGACTAATATGTAAGTATTTATAAACACTTCATCAGCATTTTTATCCCACAAGAAACTTTCTCTAAAAGGCTTTTAGGTCATTTTTAAATAGAATATCACATTTCAAGGGCCATCTCATACTAGAAACACATTAGCAAACAATCTGAGTGCTGTCTCTTTTGCTGGTACTAGGTGAGAATTGATCTATTAATCCACAATACATGAAGCCAAATTTAACTTTCAATTTGCCTTGTTCCTTAACATGTAGGAGATGAGCACTCTGGAAGTGCCTACTAATCAATGAGTTTTATGCTTGCCAACAAAAACTAGAGTGCGTATGAATAAGAGATTTTTCAGTTTCTGGAATTAGTGACAACACCTCGGAGCTTCCAAGAACTAAGAGTAGTTTCGTAGACCTGAAGTTCATGATTTACCTCCATCATATGTACCTGGTACTGCTAGGTACTGTACTACTGCCTAGGTACTACTTACTGCAGGTGGCAACTGCAGAAACCTACAAGTGGAGAGCTGGAAAATAAGAGGCATTTTGCAAGGGCAGAAATTGGTCTGAGAGGAGTCTGGGAGGGATATGATGATCATATAAGGTCTTTAAGTCTGGAGAACAACAACAAAGGAAATTTTGTCTTGGAGTGCTGTCTTCTTTTGGCAGAAGATAGAGCTTGTCTTCAGGGGTGCGGCACCAAAGTAAACTCTTTGAAAAGAAAACATTTTGTGCTGGGATGAAATTTCCAATACACAGGAGAAATGAGACAGAGGAGAATATTCTCGAGCAGTCATTCTATTCCTCTTTACATGCTCCAAGTGACCAGTTTTTTTTCTGTTCACATTTTTTTTCTTTTTTTCCTTCTTTTTTTTTGATCGCTGTTTGCTTGTTTGGAGATTGTTTTAATTTAATGAAGAGACTGTGAACTGAAATATCTGTCTGCATTTTGCTAGTCTTACAGTGTCTAAAGTCCCAAGAGGGAAGGGAGTACCGAAATTAATTTATTCAAGTTCATTGGCCCAATGTTTCTTCCCCTCTTGTATGCACAAGGACTACCTTTTCCAGAAGCTGCTCTGATTTGTGTCTGGCTTGTTGTCACGACCTCCTTCATTTTCTAGTTTTTCATGCTGCAGATGTATTTTTCGCCACATTTCTGGTTCCAGACACAGACTTGGTCCCTGCATTAAATCCACAAGCAGCATCTTAGCACTCAGAAAGGTAAAGCATGAACATCAGTTTGTCAGATAAAATCAATAATTGCTTGTGATTCAGCAGCAAAGGCCAGCCGTATAAGCAGAACCTCAGTAGGCAATGTCTGCTGTAACACCCTTCATCCTGGGATCAGTCAGGCCGGGAAAAGGCTCAGCCTTCAGAGCACTGCAGTCATGAAGATGCTGCTTGCTAGAGCACAGAAAGAGTTATCCTTGTCTGGGACACCATAATAAAGGAGCATTAGTTTGTACATGCTCCTCAATCACTGTGCAACCGGGATATATCCAGACCACACATTCAAGCTGGCCAGTAACACCAAAAGCACAGCACAACAACATGACCAAAATGTTTAAATAAAATTATGTTTATATTATGAGCTACCATGAAACAGTTCCCAAGCAGAGTACACTAGCTCCAAATAACTTCAGCTAAAGTATAGCTCCAGAGCCCAAGTTAGCGAGCTGGCACTAGCTCAAGGTTGCCTTGAAAGTTGTCTCTTCACTGCTAAGGTATCCCAGCCACAACCTTGAAGGAAAGGAGGTTAAAATGTCAAAAGTCAGGGAACTCAAAAGGTAGCATTTTAGGCCTGGTGCAAGTAAAGGACTTTTTATAAAAATCTGCAGAGGCATTTTCTGGGATTCCATGCTGAAGGTTTCCATAGTGAAAAGGAGAGGGAAAGAAAGAGGCAAAACAACTTCCTTGAGAAAAACAGAGTATTTTGAAAAATGAGGACACTGTGTGATAGCAATGTTTTTCTCTTCACACTTCTGTCTCTCTTTCACACCAACTTTATACAAATACGTCTCAGTTTATGTCTAAAATTATGTATCAAATATTGTACATGAAGTTTTACCCCATTTAAAGTACCTGTCCCTCTTCTAGTTGCTGAATACATGTGTTATTAGTAATAAATAATTTTTGAAATATCATTTTAATATAGACATTTAAATATCTGGCAATAACTTTCTCAACTTTTCTCCAAATGAATTTTCCTGTCCATAATTTTGTATATAAAATTCTATACATCTATTTTCCATTTCAAGTTATGTATATGTATTAATAATAAACACATTATAAAAATAATCCAAAAATCAGGGCAATTCATAAGTAATGATTAGGCATTTCTTAGGGATCAAATATCAACTGCATCAAAATGATAATAAGGAAATTCTAATATACAGTAATAAAGAGATGTGTACATCAAAGTTAGAAGATGACAAACTAGAAATTATTGAATATCTAAAATTAAAATGCCAAAGCTGGATCTGCTAAATAATGAGAAACTGATTGACTCAATTACCTCAGAGGAAATGAGTTCAGTAGTATAGAAATAACCAAGAGGGTCGATGGGTATCAAATTGAATATTTTATAGATTTTCTGAGAGGGCAAGCAGTCTTTCAGATAAGGAGTATGTCATGAAGAAATGCATGGCCAGTGAAATGAACACCTACAGCTGTGATTCATAAGATGAGTGAGCTAGAACCTCATTCAGAGTGACTACATTTGCCCTGTTTAATTAATTAATTCTACATCAAATTCCAATCAGGTAGCTTAAAACAGGTCACAGATAAACTAATTCATAGAGATTAGGTTGATTCACTCCATGGCCAATTTATGGCTGATAATTTGTGTAAATTATCTAATTTAATACAGCAAGTAAATAAATTAAACATCTTCTCTACAGCAATCCCTGTTGATACACAGGAAGCCTTCAAAAGGCAATTTACTGAAGACCTCAAACGAACAGAATTCCCAAGATCTCTCACTAATACTTTATTACAGTATTTTAATGCCACTGCAACTCTTTTCTCTGGCCTTTGCCAATGCAGGCAGTGAAGATGGAGGAAGAGCATTTGGCCCTCCCTCCATGGACCTTTGTAGTGCATCTTGATAGGATCAGTACTGAGGGGAGTGGTCCTTTCCCCTTTGACTCGTTGTTCATTCATTCTTTAGCTATTAGAGAGAATTAGGTGTTTCTTAAAACCTCAGTAGTCCTGGCTGCTTAGGCTGAGCTATCAGGTCCCCCCTGCTTTTTCTGTGATGAGTTGGAACGCTCTGCAATGACTGCTGCTCATTATTTCACACACAGACATTTTCACAGGGATGGAGCCATGCTATGCACCAAACCTTTCCAAAACAAACCAGCACAACAATACCCCTGAAAAATGTGCTGTCATTCTGACATTTGCTCTCTAGAGGCAAAGAAAAAAGGGAAAGGGAATGGAAACAAAGGGCTAGTCTCACAAGCCTGCTGACGGAGGCGGCACATGTCATGGCCAGCAGCCCGAGGGATATGGGACCCTCCTCAGGAATTACTCTGCTCTAGGAGAGTTTCCTAACAACCAAGCTGAGGCCTGTTTCTTAATGGTGTTGTAATCCTTCCCCTTGATGCCTCTCTGTTTTGTGTAATATTCTGAAATACTCAAAGCAGAACAAGAATGGCTCAGTAAAGGGGAAACTTAAGCCCCGATCCTCTCTCTAATCCAGGTCTTCCTTGGCTTACGCTTACAAAATCAAGGTAAGTGTCAGCAAAGGAGGCTGAGACAACATTGTCAGACGACACTCGTTTTCACCCCACATCCCTGGGAAGGACAAGAAAGATCTTTAGGTAAGGGAAGAAGATGAAGCTTTGTCTGCAACGCCTTGAGCAAGGCAGAGGTACAGTCCCAGCGCACGGAGGCCAGCCCTGCTTCCAGCAGACTGGCAGCTACTCCGAGGCAGTGAGTGAATAAAAACAAACCAGCAGCAAAGAGCAGCAGTGTTAAGTGGCGTGTTGTACCATAGCTTCAGTCTACCAGCCAACCCACCACTGTCAAGGACTAAGAGGCTTCTAATCAGGATTTGAAGAATAAAGAGAACAAGACATTGAATTGCTAGAATCAGGCAAACCACAGGGGTCTGACAAAGAAGAGGCAGTACATTTCTCCTCTTCAGGCAACACAGTGTCTGTCCCCTTTTTCTCCTGTCAATATAAGAACCTGACTGTGCAGACAAATGTGGAACTAATTGTTTGAAAAAGATCAAACTAAACTCCTCTGATTTTCCTTACAACATGCTGTCATTTTTATGTAATCCAGTCTTTCGGCAAAACTGAGGCAAATATCATGAATTATTTTGAGCCACCTTGAAACAGTAGGGGTTTTTTTGTAAATAAGTTATTCAGAGAAAAACACTTTGCCTACATCTAATCAGAAACTAATTAGAATCAGCATATGCTTTTCTTCACATTTACTGTGTCATCTGGAACAGCGAGATGTACAAACCCAGATCTAATCAAACAGAGATACTTAGCATTGGGAGCATTATCATATGAAGAGTCTTCTGCAGTCAACAAAAAAAGAAATAGTAGCATGCTTCAGCTCAAACCATCATCTTGAACCACCCTCCAAAAATGATTATTGCTCCTCCTTGATTATGGAAGGGGTCTGAGAGAGCAATTTATTTGCCTGAGCACTTGTAACCAGACTATTTTGGATGGCACAGATTATCCACCTGGCCTGCAAGCTCCTGCTCCTTTGGCAGAACATAGATCTCTCCTAAGTGCCATGGCATATCTAACAGGCCCAGGCAAGTGTCTCAGGTACCCTGCAGAATCCTAAATGGCATCTATAAGTTGCACTATAGTCACTTCTGCTTGAAGAAAGTAAAGAGGTATGGCCTGAGTGATCAGTGGTGAGTCTGACCCACTGAGGCACTGCTATAGGCACGAGTTACGAGTATCCAAAGTTGAAGGCATATGGCTTGGCTAGGAGAAAGACAAGGAGCTAGAGAGCTATGCACAGCAAGCCATGACTGTAGAGCTTTGTTTGTTCTTGAGTGAGGCCCTAATGTGCTGAGGGGATTGTTGAGACACTATCATTATAAAGGTTATGTATCCAACTCTGCCTGAACTCATTCCTGGCATGCATGAAGTCATAAAGCCATCAGACACATATACACACAAATTCCATTTTCCTGCTGCATTTTTTGTTCTACATCTAATGACATTATCACAGTTATAGAAATAATACTTAGAAAGTCAGGATTTGTAAAACTGCAATCTTTGCCCACCACAAAATTCTCTTTCAAATTTTCTTGCCTGATAAACATCCTACTTGTCCTTTTGATGTTTCCTTTTGGATAGAGCTAAATATTTCCCTATATCATAAAAAAATTCTTCAGTTTTAACATAAATCATAGGACTAAGACATTCATATGAAACAATTCATTTCATGGCAACATACTAGGCTTTTAAAAGGAGATATGAGAAGTTTTCCATCTTATGAGGATCAATGTTTCTGTGCAACCAAGACAAATTTTAGTCCATTTTTCAAACTATCTGAAGTCCTATGTATTGAAGAAAAATCATTCAGCACAAATGGTTTCAATTCAGTTGGTAATTTATGATTCTGTATGACTGCAATGATATTTTTAACACTGGCCACCAAAGATTGCCAATGAGAGTTTGCCAAGAAAAATGTAACAGACATCCATGTTATTTGCAGGTTTTCATTTAAACAATTGTTCAAGATAGGACAGGTTCTTTGTATAATTGAAAACTATTTACCAGATTTATAGACAATAGATAATGACATATAGTTGAATGTATTTAACCACTGATTAATTTCAAAGCATACAGTTAACAGCCCTATCCTGGTACAACACTATCCAGCTTCTAAGGCAGGTTCCTGAGCTGGAAATCTAGGTTGTCTGCACAGAGAAGCAGCACCTGAACTCTTTCCCTAACTGTGCTGATGTTAATGTGCCTATTGCAAATGCCTTGAATCAGGTCCTGAAATAAACCCTACTTTATGTAATTTTGGGACCAAGTGAGAGGTCAATAGCATGTTAATATTGAAACACCTGTAGGAAATGGATGTAGGACTACAACCAAGCAAGAATAACAGTAATTTTAAAGTATATAGCATGTCACTTAAGATAGTGTCAGATTATAAAAACCAGAGACCTTTTCCGATACCCATCAAACCCTTTATCAAGACCTACCAAGACTGACACAGAACCAGGAAGATGAGCTGCAAAGACTTTCATTCATTTGCTTCTATGTGAATGTGTTAGAACTTTGACCCTCTATGTTCAGGAATACTGAAGCATCACTCAGGTATTATATTTAAAACAATTTCATTTTTGACAAATGTTCCAGTATGTTTGACTTGTTGGGACCACAATGTGTCTCATGAAGGTGAATGTGCTTTGATCACAAGCTGCGTCGAAGATCATTTGTGTATGACATTGAACAAGTGAAAGGAAGATTGTTCGTGCATGACATTGACTGGGTACAATCTGCAGAACTGGCCAAAGAACAATAGTTTTGTAGAGGTCTGGCCATTTCAGCCTCCAGCTTGTGATAAGACAAAGAACACATTTAGAATTGGTCTTAAACAACAGAGATGCTCCTGGTAGAACTTAGTTTTACCTTTAATAAGAATGAAGGACACTGTTAAGAAGCCGCAGAGAGAGCAGCACTGTTGGAATCCAAAGAAGAGGACATAATGAAAATCCTTGAAGGTGTCAGACTGTATAATGTGAAAAATATGAAAGCTTTTGCAGATATTCTTGGTATGGGCACCCACAAATCATCAAAATACATTGGATACGAGCCCAGCTCCATGCCCCAGGACCTTGGCTGGTCTCCAAGAAGCACCATGGGCAACTGGATCAAGTTAGCTGCAGAGGAGGCTAAGAGAAAGTATAAGTACGGCTGAGTTTATAAGTACCTGCTTCTAATGAATTTTCAGCTGACAAGAACATCAAAGCTCCTCCTCCTGCAACAGCCACACCTAAGTAAGATAAATCAAATATTGAATATTGCCTCCTGAAATATATATATATACAATATAACTGTATAACATACTTTAACTTTTAGCTGGAGCATTTGTGCCCCATGACATGAGATAACCTGAGTAGCTTTAGATTTGTCTTTGTAAACACAGAATTTTTCTAAAACTTGTTCCTCAGACAAAAAAAAAACTGAAAGAGGAGAAAGCAAGGTCAATCAAAAGCTAACAAGAGCACAGCAAAAAATCCTTTGAACAGATCTTGAAGCTGAATGATATGCTACTTACTAGGGAGATAGGCAGTGCATGCACTTGATGGTAATAATAATGCTGTTATCAACATAGAAACGCTAGGTTTAAACTTAATCTTTTCCCTGATAAAGTCTCCCTTCATCCAGCCCAAGGATTTAAAGCCTAGACTGCTGAAAGTATTTCAGATTTAAATGCAGGATCAAACTGTATATCTGTTTGTCCCATTTCTGTAAGGATTGGAAGACAGTGCAGGTTAAATGCAAATGCTTAAAGTCCTGATGCCAGAAGCTGAGAAGCAGAGCTGAAACATTTGAGGAGGTCCCTGGGGAGCCATACACAGAGTATAAATCTACTGCAGACAATTGTGCTGAGAGCTGGCCCAGGGCTCAGCAGCACTACACACTCACAGAGCAGTAGCTCTGAAGTGGCAATATCCACCTGGCTGCAGCAACACAGGGTAACAAAAGTAGTAAACAGACACTTAGTGATCACACAATATCTATTGTCTTGTTAGGAAAATAAAAGTCATGTAGTAAAAAGGTCAAAAAGGATCCTTTAACCTTTTTTCAGCAAGATATGAAAAGCCTTTTTGCATTTCCCTAAGATGCACATTTATTTTGAAAATCCTAGATAATAAATATATTTATGTTTCAAATTTTAAGTGTGTTGCGGAATTTTTTGTTAAAGTATCATTAATTATTGTAAGCAGTGATGGAAATTTCATTTTTGCTGATAGAGGAGAGAAAACCCTAGACTTCACATATCAGCTGTCCAAAGTCCATCAGTAACAGTGCAAGGGTCAAAAAAGCAGAGCCCACATTTTGTATCACTGCCTGGCAGTTTGATCACTTGCCCAAGATGTGGGATATTTGACCTCCAGGCCAAAGGGTTCAGAGATATATCTTCCCTCTTCTAGTTGGATGTGGAAAGTGAGCATTGTCACAAGTCAGTGCTTATGGAGAGAACTTTCCCCGAAGCAGAGATAGCAGGAGTAATGTCACATCTGTTTAAAAAGCCACACAAAGTATACAGTATAAATCCATGCAAATACAAACGCCAAAAAAAATCTCATGGAGCAGTTATGGACTGGGCAATGGATGTAACAAGCCCTGTATAAATCAGAGACTTTCACTGTTACTCTCAAATTTGTCATTATGCAATACCTGCAGATACATGTGCAAAATTTTCAATGTGCCTTTTCAAATTAAGGCAGAATTCTTGCTGCATCCAGTGCCAGTCATCTCAGTATTAATTACTGTTTTGCTAAGACAGAAAGCATCACATGCTCCACTGCTTATTCACATAAAAGACCCACAGCTATGCAAGAAGAGAGTCACTGGAACCAAGATCTTATCATCAAGGTACTGGAAGATAAACCAAGGCAGCATGCATGTGAGATCAAGAAATACTAGGTCCTCTTTTGGCAAGTGTCATGTTCTGCAACCAGAGCCTTAGAGAGACAATTTTTTCTTAGAAAACTCCGTCTCCTCAGATGCATTTTTGCCCCTCTCGCTGACTGAGAAGACCTTCTTCCCCCTCTGTCAGCTTCCTTTTGACCGTGTTTTACCACACCCCTAACCATGCACATGTTTACAGCATGTTTCAGAAGAGATTTGGCATTAAGAATTAACTCTTAAAATGTACTCTTTGAAGACAAAAGATGCAGCAAGGGAGAAAAAAAATATTTTGCTCAATGTCACGTCTTTCACAGAAATTAATGTGTTTTCAAATAGATTAGAAAAGTATCTACAACATCTTGTAAGCATGTTCATTTTTAGGAAATTATAACACTCTGGGGTTTTTTTGTTTTTTTGTTTTTTGCTTTTCCAGGGATCAGTGCAAAGACAAAATTTACTAGACCATAGTTTAGTTTTATTTCAAGTGCATAATAAGCACTGTTCATTCCCATTTCCCTTATAGTGATACCCTTGATACTCCCCATAGCAATGCATCAAAACCAAAATAGGCAAGTCCTATATGTGGCCAACAGAGTGCTCTTTTTACATTGCAAAGCATCAAGGGATTCTTTACGATGAAGCTTGTAGTTTGAAACTGTTTATAAGGGTTCCTCATTTTCTCTTTTTTATCAAAAAATAATATACCCTGATGCATACATTCAGTCTACTAAGGAGAATAAAACTAAGCATTTGCACGAACAATCACAAAAGTCCTTGAAAACATGATCCTGGTGTCCCTGCTAAGGCCAGACTTCATCTTCTGATGCCAGCCACAGCAGAACAAGGAATAAGTGGCAAACACTGGAGGATGGATTAATAGCTCTGTGACACTTTGAAGTGTACATCCAGTAGTGAAAATGAAGTGCAGTTAAACATTGAGTATCATGGAAGTCACCAAACATAATTCTTTCCCAATTCTCTTCAAAAGTGAATTCAAAAGTTGAAGTGGGGAATTAGTTCAGACTGGAGGTCTGTATTTAGACCTAGCAAGGAATCTTTGAAAAGAAAGAATGGCAACCCTGAGACACAAATGAAATGAGCTGCCAAGCAGATTTTTCACAGTCGTGATAATTATTTTTGAAATCTCACAGCTTGCTTTTCTCCAAGTAGAAAGCAATTCTCCTCACTATTCTCTTTCATGACAACTTGAGTATCAGCCCTCTCAAAACTGATTTTTATTTGCAGTGGTATTGTTAATTATTATAATGAGATATACAAGTATCTAAGACTTAAAAAATAATCCAGATATGGTGCCTGATTGTCTATTTAATTAGAACACAATAAAGTATAGAATTTATCCTTTTCAATGTTTTGCAGGCAATTTTCACACATGCGGTAAGTCTGTTGGAAATTTCATGCATAGCCAGGTTTAAAGCTTCCCTGATGTTTGTCAGATAGAGCTGAAGAAGTGATTTTGTGTTGTAGATATAATTAGGTGGCATATTGCCATGTTTCCCTTTTTCCCCCCTACTTTTTGCAACTCGGATGTCAAAACAAATTATCGATCAGCTGTTTGATGTAAGGAGGTTGGTTATAAGGAAAAAAAATTAAGCCTGAATTTTCATTAGTTTTCCATCTGAATCTGTAAGCTCCTGAAGCATATTCTCATCCAGACAAACTGTGGCTCCCACTCCATTCCTGTTGCTCTCTTATCTGAAGACAGTCTGTCATTGAAATGTTCTCACCTGGGAAATAATTGCTTGTTTCAGTCAGGATCTTGGAAACTGTGTGTCCTCCTCACAAGAACTACACCCACTTTGTTGTTTTGTTTTGTTTTCTTCTTCTAACTACCGAAAAGTCCAGGACTGAAAGAAGGAGAAATAGTCTGCACAATGTTTCAGAATTGGCCCAATGCCACGCTAAACCAAGAGCTAAAGTCTGTGTGGGCAGGAGCTGCCGGCGCTGCCTGAGTACAAGCGAAGGGCACCCCATGAGGAGAGCAGACCATGAGATTGATCTCTGCCACCCCAATGAGCTGCCTGCAAAGCTTTTAGGCGCCAATGGGTGCATTCTGCTGGCAGATGCTCTCACACCTGTTTCTCAGCGATCATGTAGAGACCTAGTTAGAGAAATTGACTCTCCTTTTCTCCCCTTCTGCCTATCTTTTCTAAATCAAGGGCAAGAGACAGTGGTATACTTGGAAAATGTTCTTCTGCTGTTTCCAACTGTGTCCACTCTCTGAGTACTCAGACGAGAGATATGGTGGGCTAGTCTGAACTTGCTGTGTCAATTCCCTTCACCACCAGCAGCAGGGAACACAAGTCATCTTGTCCTTACGAAGACATTTAAAGCAGGAGAGGTGAACTGCATTTTCAAGCAGCTATTTTAAGGTACTTGGGAAGTCCGCTATCTAGCAGAAACCGTACAAAAGAACAATGTAAGTGTCTGAAACCATGCAAGATAAGCCCCAGTACAGAGCCCAGAGACAGTGATCTATTCCTTTTCTGCACATGCTATGCAAACATTTTGGGAAATATACATTCATCAGTATCTTCCATAATTACAAAAACAAAGTGCAAGTGAAAAATAATTTACCTTTGCTTTCATTTTAAATCCCTTTGCTCTGCTGTTTAAAGCTTTGGTTCTTTCATGCAGAAGCTGAATTCTGGTACCATATAAACAGAGAAATTCTTTACACTGCCTATTCAACAGCACAATTTTGATTTCTTTTAGTATCTAAGCATTAAAATCTAAATGCTTTTTAATAACACAATTTTATTGTCCCTTTATTAGGGTAATTACAGTGATAATGTCAAATAATAACAAGTCCCTTAGTAATATATAAATTTCTGATTTCCAGCTCAGTTTGCAATTTCTTCAGCAATTCTGATTGCTTCTCAATGGATTGGATAGCTACAGAACTGATAATTTGAAGATTTCAGCAGTGCAAAATTAAACCCTCACAATCTTGAGAGTTGTCTGAAACCCAAAAGTGGTTGCCTTTCTTCTTGTTGGCTTTGGAGCATATTGACTCTGACTTGAACTCTTGAAAGTTGTACCGGGTCAAACGAATGCCTTTCCTTCTTTGCCGTTCCCATTCCTCCGGTGTGACTGCACCGACCAAATATCATGCCCACTTTGCAAGGTGAAGGGCAGTGGCAAAAAAATCCTAAGAAAAAAATCTTACCACAAAGTTATGTGATATTTAAGCAGTTGCAGTATGACAACACCCCCTCCCTGAGCTGCAGCTGTTATTTCCTACTCCAAACATGAGCAGACTAATGATTTTCCTCCTTACCTATTTCTTCATACCTCTGCGGCTTGTCAGTGAATCCCGCACTATTTCTAACATTACAGCCATCTTGCTTTCAGTCTCCTGCTGAATAGCATGTCAGTAGGTGGCAGACCATGGCTCATTAAGGCAGTTCGCTGGTTCTAAATTCATAGCACGATCTGGATTTACAGCTTTTTCAGTGGACAATTTATTATTTTAATGCCTTTTTCCCCTGTCTGTTATACTGGGAATGATGGAGACTAGCAGTAATGTGTCTAAATCCAAATTTTACTGCAAATTGCCCAATTTTATGTTCCTAAACTGTGGCCCACAGTCAGACATTATTATTCACCGTGTACAATGTGTAGTGAAAGATTGCCTGGATATGTATGATCATGCATTACTGTAGTATCTCCCAAGGGGAACTGAGAAAAGCAGCTCAGGATACAGCCCTCAGCAATCTTTTAACAAACATGGAAAGATCCCTGTTTGGTTTTGAGAAGGAATTAAAAAAAAAAGAAAAAAAAAAAAAGAAGAAAGAAAAAAGATAAATTTCTTTGCGTTCTTTTCATTCCAAAAGAAGACCTTTCAGAAGCGTGTTCAAAACTGTGCATGTAGAAAAAAAATCCCAACAGTTAGAAACAAGTCCTGCTAATTGCACACCCTTGGTGACTCAAGAACACAGTATCACAAGCAATCAGGGAAAATGCCTCCACTGTCTATGCAAGGTAAGTAAAGCAAGGATGCAAGTTTTCTCCAAGATGGTACACACAACATAAGCACATGAGTGATCAAGTGTGTGTGCCCATCTGCACTATCTCTCTGGGACTTTGTCACATCCATTTCTACACGGTCAAATCCTGTCGAGCTGGGTTGGTAGTATACCGTATACTCACTGGTGGATAGCTCAAACCTGACAAACTGTTTATTTGGGGGTGATAGTTTTTTATTTTATAATGTTAAAGAATGGAAATGTGCCAGTAATAGATAGGATAGCCACATCTCCAACCTCCCAGCAGAAACAAGTTCCAGCAGAGCAAGGTCCAAATGCAATAGAGCATTTGCTGGCTAGGAAAAATCCCAGACCCTCAGGACAGATCCAGTCCAGGCAGGGAGGAGGGAGAGAAAAGGAAGGTTGACAGTCTGTCCTGGCAGAAAGGAAGCCAGGCTTGGAAAGCAGAAGCAATTTCCCCTTCCTTTTTCTTGTGCAGAGTTGCTGTGATAGACAGTGAGGCTAATCCTTCCACCTCTGCATGAGCGTGAAGCATGGAAACAGGTTCACTTTCACCATGGAGATGTCCTGACAAATACCATTACAACATTTCTGACTTTGCTGGCAATGTTTTGAGCATTGCAGCAGCTGGAAGATAAGGCTCACCTGTTCTGATAAGCAGAGGATTTCATGCAGTCTACGTGACGTAAGTGCCCTGAAGTTGAGTAGGGTTCCGAGCATGACTTCTCCTGGATGACAGCAACACCTGTACAAGCTGCCTGCACTTCAAAATCATCCTGGCAGAGTCAAAATATCCTCAGAAAGTTCAGAGGAATAAAAGGGAAACAGCAAAATAGGTTACCAGGACTGAGCCTACTGAGCGAGAGACTGAATTGTTCCTCCAAAGGCAACCTGCCATGAAGGAGCCAAAAAAGGACTTGGTGGAACTGTTGGCATAGATTGACACATCCAGTTATCACTACCACCCCCTCTCTTATGTTTCATGACCCATAATAGCACAAGTTTAGCACTGAACCAGGCTCACAAGAATATACAGACTTGCTTTAATCTGTTCATCCTCATCCCCTAGAGACTGCAAAGATGATACAATTATCACTTCATTAGGATTGATATTGATAGAAAGAGCCAGAAGACCATAAGCAGGTGGAAACCGCAGACCCAGCAGGTTTTTCGTTATTGTTCTCAGATATGCCACTATGGTGGGCACAGGTGAGATGGGAGATGCCACACAGCCTTAAGGAGAGTGAGTTGTATTACAGGCTCTTTAGGAAGATCTATGAGATTATCTATGTCCAGTATCCCTGTCACATATATGGTAATAGGTCAAGCAGCAGCCCTGGAAAAACAGGGAGGAATTGGTAAACTGGCTGGAAACATTGGAGTGCCTGAGAAAAGCACTCAGCGGGAAAATGATATTTGACTGACAAGAAAACAGAGGCAGGAGGGCAGAGCCTTGCCTAAAATCACTCAGGCAGTTACAGATAATTAGCGAAGTCAAGCTTCAAGTACATCACCCTGTGTTTGGTCCTGCTTATCCCAAAGATGCTGATGTGGTATAAAGGACAGACTGATGGATAATGTCTTTCAGATGCCAGGTCTCCTGTTTAAAGCATGGCTGGGTTTTATAGAGTTGTCAGCCACACTTTCTAATCAGGAGCTAAAGAGCTGATTTTCCAAATTAGATTGTAGGTTAGGATCAAATGTTAACTTTTTTAAAATGTTTTGCTTTGAGTACTCCTACAGTGAAATTCTTGCTGCAAATTCTTTGGAAAATACCTTCTCCTCCCCTGAAATACTTTCTGTCTGATATTCAAATTGAATGGTAGAAAAAGGATGTAAACACAAAACATTTTGAAAACAACAGAGTTGGTTTGTAACATGTTAAATGCATGACTTCCATTTTCTATCTGAAAATAAATGAGGAGGTTTCTCAATAGTGAGCAGGAGCATCAGTGCACACTTGCCTTTGGGACTCTCCCTTCTATGCATGCCTCCATACCCATGCATACACATGATCCCCTCCTCCAGGGACAACTGCTGCACCTAGAGAGTTCCTTGTCCTCTCTTCTCTAGGTATAACATTCAGACTCAGCCCACACTCTGCATTCAGCCCTGTTTCCTGGCAGCCTTCAACAGGCCCATCTGAGCAAACCTGGTGCTACTGCTCTCTGCTTACCTCTCATGAGATTCAAACATAGGCTCACATAGGGGAAGAAAAACTGCAGCTCTCTTCCCACACTTGACTTTCCAAGAAACAAATCCAGAAGACTAATAAATCAGATAAAAATTCAAAGTCAGCATCTTAAATGTCTCAAATTTTCCAGCTGGAAGCTGCACAGCATATACCTTGACCCTCATATGGTGTCCTTTGCACCAGCCTCTCCCTTCTGTTTATAATCCTGTGGAGACAGAGTTTGTGGTAGGAAAGGATTTAAGTAACTTTTTTGTTGGAGGAGCTGTACATTTTATGGTATCAATGCCTAGCAACAAGACCAGCCATGAGCCTATTCACCTACTTTCCCATCTTCTCCAAATGTCTTCATTGGTATTTTTGCCCTTTTTTGCAAGGGACACATGCAATGAAATCTCCTGGAATATTCTCCTCTTTCAAACTGTAACTCATGACTGAGTCCTAATGATGTATTGATTGCATTTATGTGCATAGTGAAGTCAAATATGTTGATATTAACATCCTAACATCTGTTGATATTAACATCCTAACAGCTCCTGAGATGAGCGGGTGGTGGTGTGAGTCCATGAAGACATCAAATAACTCTAACACATATTTAAAAATATGTGACCTAAGTGGCAATACTCTTAAACAAGTGGTTAATGGAGACTTATGGAGGCTGCATTCATTTTGAACATTTCTAAGAGGAAACAAAGAGGGGTTTTGAACTTTCTGTCACCAGGAAAAATGAGGCTACATCGATCTGAAATGGAAACATCAAAATCTCGAGCACTTTCCAAACTTGTTGCTTTTTTATTGAAATACAGACAAAAAGCCAGCAGCTGCAATGCTGCATACTACATACCCACCTCACACATCTTGCAGGGCAGATGCTTTCTGCATGAGCCCATTGCAGGTGTGGCATGTAGACTGCACAAGTATATACGCAGACACACAAAGCCAAAGGATTCCACTCCATCATTTGGTCGTTTTTTATCTTCATCCACCACACACTTGTCTTGCAAGCCTATTAGCCACACTTCACATCACCAGTGTCCAGGTATGTGCATGAAGATTATTTGCACGAACTATCAGATGTCAACACACAAAATAAACAACCAACACT
The DNA here is from genome assembly GCA_013399895.1 of Serilophus lunatus. Classification (NCBI taxonomy): domain Eukaryota; kingdom Metazoa; phylum Chordata; class Aves; order Passeriformes; family Eurylaimidae; genus Serilophus; species Serilophus lunatus. The sequence goes on from VXBA01000266.1 coordinate 42,736, forward strand.
TAAGCATGCATGAATTTTCTGTTAGATTGGCTTTTTACCACCTCCCTCAAAGAAAGAGATGTGAGTGACCACAGCTTCTCTCTTAAAGGCATCACATTTGTGACCTTTTCTGCCATTTGGTTGCCAGCTTGCCTCACAACAAATCTCTTCTTGGTGAAACAAGAGATTGTCCCAAGCCAGGTCTCTCATGTTGCTGATAGCACAGCTCATCTTAATCACCACTGGGTGTGACTGTCACCTAAAGGTGGATACTTCCATACTGGGAAGGTGCCAACCCTCACTCACTCGGATGCTTTCCTCTGCACAGTTAAAAGGAGGAGGGAGGAGGAATCCCCTCAGAGCTAAATTATTAAAGAAGACTGAGGCTTGTGCTTTGCAAAGGATGAACCTTGGCTTCAGTGATTTTAATAGATGTCAATCTACTGGAGCAGATCTTTAATCCCTCTGTATTTTCCCTCACTTTTATTTTTCAAATTAACTGTTAACGGACTGTCTTTAGCTGAAGGCTTTTTTGATGCAAGATCTATGTCTTCCACTGAGAGAACTCCAAGGTGCAGCTATTAGAGTACAAGAGACAGGAAAATCCATAACCATTCTGGTACAAGAACTTAACCAATTCTGAGTCTTCTAAAAAGTTTTTGCACTCTTCAGCTGTATTCTTATCCATCATTTGAAGTCAGGGACATAGCTACGCCTGAGCATATGCTAAAAAGCTCTGCAGCAGGAAACCATTTTGTGTATTACTGCCAAAATTTCATCCTTCTTGAGCTGGCTTTAAGCTGGCTGGCTCGACAGCTGATGGCAAGACTAGAGTAGTGGCATGGAACTCAGGGCAGGATAAAAGCCACAAGGTGTAGCCACCTTTTCACATAGATTTTTCAGCCTTTTTTTGGTGTCACTGCTATACATGCAGCAGGTAACAAGTTTCAGTGAAGGCAGCTCAGTGTTTGTTACAGTGCCAGTTACAGTGCTTGCTTATGCATCAGTAACCAAGAGTAATAAGAGCTACTTTTGGGTCCTGGTGCACCAGGGCTTGCTGTGGCTGAGCATGTCATCTGCCTGCTGGGACACAGCATTTTTACTGTTACGTTTTTACTGTTGGGAGGGGACAGAGAAGGAAAAATGTGAAATTTGGGAAATTACAAAAGAACAGTAGTTATGTTTCCTGTATCTTCATAATATGGATCTCCTAAAGAGGAGGCCAGCTAAGGGAAACAGATCCTTCAGATAACAGTCACATGATGCTGGAAATATTTCCTGGAAGAAAAATTCCTTTCCTATGTAAAGATGAGAGGACAGCATTAGCCTAGTGCCTTCTCTCACACTGAGCCCTAGAAATCTTCACAGCGTGTAGAGAAGGAGCATGTGGGAAGTGAACTCCTGCACTATTTGGTCAATATACATCCTAAACATATAAAATTTGAAAAAAATATATGCAAAATATGTCACATTTTGCAATAGGGTTTTATTGTTTTTATCCCACAGTTTTCACACTGTAAACAAAGAAAAGAAAGCCCCAGAACACTCAATCCACTCAATCTTTTTATTTTTCCCTGGTCAGTTGTTAAGTAATGGGTCTTTTTTTTTTTTTTT
>VXBA01000266.1:48183-105923 GCA_013399895.1 Serilophus lunatus
CGTCTCCCAGGAGGTCCCAGCAGTGCTCCATAGCCCAGACTGGTGCGTACCACCATCAGAACCCGTGCATTGCCTCTGCTCTCACTGCCAAAGCCCGCCTCGGACCCTCAGACAGATGCCATCTGTGAAGGAGCTTCTTTTCCCCTCCCTGCACCTAGGGGGATGGTGAGATACCCTCCCCTGCACTGCCTGCAGAAGGGCCCCGGGTGCCCCCACCAGTGTCGCGATACCATTGTTGTGACCCGCCCTGGGTTACAGCTCCCCCTTTGTACTTGTGCCTCCTGCCGGCCAGAGTTAGAACTGCCCCGAACGGGAGAGGAGTTCTCTGCGAGATCCACTTGTCCTCGAGTTGTTTCTTTGTGTTCTGTGTTCGATCACCAATATATATATTTTTATAAAATATATGTACATTTAATAAAAGAGCTGTTATTCTTTTTTCTATATTTTGAAGAGTCTCTTGTTTTCAAATTTAAATACTGCAATCGTCTTAAAACCAAGAGGGATGGAAAAAACTAGATGAGGCCACATGAATGAAAAAGAATCCTCTTTCTGTAGTCTGACATTCCTTTTTTCCCCCAACTATTAAAACCTATAGTAGTGTTGAGATTTAGTTAGTATATAAGGATGCCAACTTGTAAAGGCAGGTTCCTCTTCGCATGCTGTGTCAGAAAATTTTAATACAAGCTTTTTCCTGCCTCTATTATTTAGCAGTTTATGGCTACTATATGAACTAAGCTAGGAGTTTACTGAAAAATGGGCACTAGAGTGCAGACAAATATTGAATACAGCTAGGCTATTTTACATAGTTCAGTAAAAGTTTCCATATGATTTATCTCTGCAACCTTCTATACAGCTTGTTTAATAGATTTTTTTTTCACCATTGCATTTTCCTAATTAGCAATTGCTGGGACTCTCCTGACAAAGTTGGCTTACAGTATAAAACATTAGTTTTACAGAATATATCAGTTTCAATGAGCACATTTTTACTGAAGTTAATTTTTTGTCTACTGTGCTGCTAGGAAAACCAGACTTCAGAAGTTTGAAGAGTCTCTTTGCACCATGTAAGCAGACACAAAGTTCTTCAGACACTTGTGTTGGAGCACTAAGTTCCATCTGTCCTGGGAGACAAGGCACTAACAGAGGTCTTCAGACATTCAGTGTCACCACTCAGATGAGTCTGTGAAACTATGAGGCTTGTCATCTTACTCAGGCTAACACGCTCTCCAAGAGCTTCCTTCTTTGATGAAGGAGTACAGCCTGGAAAGAGGCTGACTGTGCTTATGGAGTGCACTTTAAAACATTTTAACAGCCATCCCTGCTTGAGCAGGGAAGTTGGACCAGAGGACTCACTGTGCTCCCTTCTTACCTTACCCATGCTGTGATTCTGTGATCTGAAATGGGCAAAAAAAGTGTTCTTTCTGATTGTCATGTCTGAACCTCTAAATCAGACTTACTGTCTATCTCCATCTCTGTATTCCTATTGTAAAGCAAAGCAACACTGTTCGATTCAATAAACCAATAAGTCATATGTCTTTCTTACTGTTCATGGCAGTAAGACATCAGATGTTCTAGAGTTTCACTATTAGGTCAGCAAGACCATGTGATTTGGTTGTTCAGGCCACTTGGGGAACATTTGTAACAATTTTATTTTGAGAGAACAGCAGAAAAAATTAAATCATGTGTTCCGAACAGAGACAGTCTCCACTATCAAGAAACCTGTACAATTACCCAGAGTGTTCATACACTTCTACCAATTAATACAAGAGTGCTTGTGCTACTATAAGATGACTGACTCCTGTCAGGAACACCTCCAATATCTAATAACCCTTCTACTCTGCTGCCAAGGCTGAGCACCTCGGAGTGCAACAGTCATTGCTCACACAGCAGTGTAATAATCACAGGTATCATAAGAGCAATGATATTTCTGTTTACATGGACTTCTTTCAAGCTTGAAAGTGAGTAGAGTCAACAACAGGAGGACAGATGGCCTATATTTAGTAACAGTTTATAATAATATCATTTGTAATAATAATCATCTGATGATACATGACTAATCCAATAATGCAATAATCTCATACTAGAGGTTAATAATCTCTAATAATCAATGAACTTTTGTAAAAAACTCATCTAATTATGTAGAACACAAGCGCTCAGGATTTCAGTGCTTTTGGACTTAATGTCTGTATAACTCCTAAGAGTACAGCATCTCTTAAGTAATCCTGATTTACTTGTCTCTTGATTTCCAATTACCACTCTTTCTCAGAAATAGTAGTAGTCACACTGGTGTATTTTAGAGCTTTGTATTTCAGATAAATAGCACAATTGCAGTGCTGTGAACCTGTCTTTAAGAAGGGCAGGAAGAAAATAAAAAAATGGAGGTGGGTTTGTACTCCACGAGAAGAGGTTCAAATGCATGGCTATCGATGAGACGACAGGTGAGTCAACAACTTACGGGGAAGTTCAGAGGGGAGACCAATACAGATATCCTCTACAGAACATATGGTAGAGAACAGGTGGTGGACAAACCTTCTTTAAACAGTCTGAGGAAGCATCAGGATCATGGTCCCTGGTTCTCACAAAGGACTTTAATCATCCCTGATATATGTTGGAAAGATAACTTACAACACTTCAAGCGGCTCAAGAGGTTTCTGGAGTGCTCTGTGGCCAATTCTTTTTGATGCAGATGCTGGACTGGCCAGATAGGAAAAGTGCTCTGCTGAATAGGCTACTTGTAAATAACAGTCAGGGATATGAGAGCCTGTGGCTGCACTATCTGCACAAACCCTGAGATAATGGTTGAAGGTTCTGAAAATAAAGAAAGCAAGTAACAAAATAAAGACATTAGATTTCCAGAGAGGAGTCTACAAGGAACCAGTAAATGGGATCTCGTGGCATATTACTCTGAAAAGACAAGGGATCACGTGGCTGACTAACCTTCAGGAACAACCTCCTCAGTGACATTTCGTCTATCCCATCATGTAGAAAGTCAAACAAGCTCCATAGAAAAGAAAAAATACCCAGGAAGTGGAAGCACAGATAGGCTACCAAGGAGGAATACAAAGCTATTGCTCTAACAGGCAGTGGAGAGTTAGAAAAGCCAGGACTCAGCTGGTTTAGAAGATGTGGGTGTTAAGGGTTCTATAGATACACCAACAGTAAAAGGAAGACCAGTGAAAATGTTACTCCACTGATGAATGGGCGAGGTATAACAAAGGACAAAAAAAATGTTGGCCTAATCCATTCTTTGGTCTTTACTGGCAAGACCCGGTCTCAAGATTTCCATAGCAACTTGTTTAGGGACAGAGGTTGGTGAAATAGGTGGTAGTAGGGTAGGACAACCAAGATGGAGTCCATTCAAGTCCACTGGGCATACAGAAATCCATGGGACAGAGCAGAATGTTCTAAGGATGCCAAGGAAGATAGCTGATGACACTGTAAAATTGTTGTCTACCAATTCTGAAAGGTTGCAGTTAGAGATAGCTCCCAGTGGCTGGGAAAAAAAAAAGCAATATTAGCATATATTCAAAAAGAACTAAGAGAGGCTCAAGAGGACCACAGTCCAGTCTGCTTTGTCCTAGTCCCCAGGAAGACTATGCAAGAAAGTCTCCTGGAAGACAATTCCAAGGACGTATGTTTGCAAACAGCCTATACAAATATTTTAAGGACCTAAACAAACTAATTGCTATCTATGACTGCTCCTGTGGATATAAGCAGAGCACAGTGCTTTTTCTTTCCTCAGGCATCATGGTTTAGGAATGGCACTCCTCAGTTTAGTGCTTCCACTGAGAGTCTTCAAACCACATTGCCACTCTCTCACTCCACCTCCCCCTCCCCTAAGGCAGGCTGGAGAGGAGAACTGGAGGCACAAAAGGTAGAGATCACAGGTTGAGACAAGAATCATTCACTGAAAACAGCAATGAGACAAGAAAACTAGCAGTAACAGCAACAATATTAATAACAGGAATGTACAAAAGGGAGTGAGTGATTCATATGCAAAATGCTCACTACAGAGCCCAGCCACAACCACACTACCCTGGACTGCTTCCTCCAGGTCAGAACTGATGTTACCTGAACACTCCCTCCACCATGCTTACTCAACCAGAAGGAACCCCTTNGAGTCTTTATAGTTCAGTTGTAGAGATGTAGACTGGATGAATGGACTAAAAAATGGTCAAAAAAACTGAGTGGGCCATTAGACCCAAAGATACTGAGCAACGTTCTAAGCCTAGTAAACAGTCCGTAGGAATGATGTAGGTGAGGTCATGACAGGGATTGATGTCATTACTTTCCATCAGTGATATGGACAGTGGATTATATAAATTGAAGTTAAATACTACTAGGACACCAAATGAGTAAGGGCAGAGCTGTTGCTCAGAGGGACTTTGACAGACTGAAGGAATAGGATCATAAAATCCACATAGAGTCCAACAGAATAACAGCAGGCAAAAGTACAGGCCATGAGTTGACTACCTAGACAGCAAGCCTGCAGAAGAGGAGCTGGACATCCTAATGAAACAGGAACAAAGACAGTGCTGTAGCCTTGTAGTTGATGCAAGTTAACTGCATTGGCAAGAATATAGCCAACAGATCATTCAAAGTGATTGTTACCCCACTGGGTCACATAGTGACACCCCACCTGCAGTACTGTGTCCGGCTGTGAAACAACTAGTAATAGAAATATCAACTAAAGAGAATCCAGAGAAGAAGGACTAAAAGGCTGAGGGGCTGGAGGAAGCAGAGGCTGGCATTTTTCAGCCAGAGGGGAAGGTTAAATGTGAATCTCATAGCTGTCTTCTCCTACATAACAAAAGAGTAATAGAGAAGATGAAGCTAGAGGACCACTGCAAAATGACAAAAGACAGATGTCCAGTTGCAGCAAGAAAAAATTCCAGTTGGATACATGAGAGGAATAAAAAGAAAAGAACAGGCTGCCCAGATATATTGTGACATCTTCTTTCTCCAAGATTTTCATGTACCAACTGGAGAAACTGAGCAACCTCTTCAGACTTTGAATCTGGCCCAGATTTGAACAGGAGATAGGACTAGGTAACCTTCAGAGATGCCTTCCAGCTTGAATGATTCTGAAATTCCAGTGTGTACTGTATGTTTGGATGGCTTAACTGTGTAAAAGGAAAAAATGATATTTTATTCTTGCCTTTTGCTGAATGGTTATACTTTAAGGGTGTTCATAATTTATCTAGAATAGCATGGAAGCATTTGTTTTTATGCAGTAAAAAACTAATTATTTCTTAATATGAGAAAATTCAAAGAAGGTGGAGCACAGAAAATGTTATTTTTACTGTGAAAGAACTTTGGCGCTGGACTTTTTACTGACGGAGGTTAAATCACTTGACATTTAGCTCACTTTCCTCTTTGCTTCACATCCGTATAACAATATTTCCCTGACGTCACAGACCTATTATAAGAACAAACATATAAATTCCTTAATTACAGCCATGGATCAACACCATCTTGACAGCATCAATGTCTCTTTCTCTATGGCTATGAGTAGGGGAAAGTCCTGCAACTGCAGGTCTCCAGCGTTCAGAAGGTGGTAGCTGAGTCAATCTTCAAAATGCATTTACGTTTCAGGATCCTGGGTTGTTTGATAAATATAGTACTTCTGTAGTACTTCTTCAGATGACTGAGTTGCCTATGCTGATATAATCAAAGGTGATTGGTATTAAAGATCCATTAAGGAGGACATGTGGTATCCTTCTAGTCTTTTTTGCTCACCTAACACTGACTAGTGCTTGCATAATGGATAATACAAGTTGTCCATCATTCAACTGCCATTTGTGCCGTGAGTAGTTATTTGGATATTTTTGGCAGATCCATTTCTTAGGCTAAGGCTCCATTACTGCTTCTAAACAAGAATGAGATTTGCACAATAGAGCTGTACTGTCATTTGAATGCTTTGTCTAAATTTTCAGTGGCTACAGGTTTTTCTTATACTTGTTATAGGAAGAAAAAGGCCAAATGGGTGAGTGTAAGAATGCAAACAAAACGAAATCGCTCAGAGCTGCAATTCAGCAAGACAGATAAAACCACAATATGTCTATATGGGAACTGTACAATGTTGAAGGTGCCTGTTCCTTTAATTCTGAGAACAAAAAGGCAGTGATTTGTAAAAGACCTTGATGAAGTTATTATATAATAAGCAGCAAGGTAAATCAATGTAATGTTTTTATATATACTTTATACAAAAAGAACCCTTCCTGCAAACATTAGCACTTGAAAAACATACTGTTTGTGGAAAATCTAGTAAATACTACCAAGTTACTTAATCATACTGATGCTCAATAAATTTTTCTTATGTTGGGATCCAATCCAAGGAATGGATTGCACTTTTACCATACATCCCAGTTTATCTCTTAAATTAGTGTGACTACCATAATACTCTATGAAGAGACTGTAAAAGCCTACCAGCATAGGCAGATTCTTTGGCATTCCTCAAAGCTGGAGCTCCTTCACCCACAAATTTAACTGACCTTCTTTTCCCTCTGCCTTTCACAAACTATATATACAAATGCCATGTGTATTAGCAACATAATGCACTGAATGACAATTTGATCCTTTATCTGAAATATTAGAACAAAGAATAAGTGGTTATTGACATTATGACTGACTTTAGGGGTCAGTAATGCTTGACATTCATATGAGATTTGTTCTCAAAGAGCAAAAACAAACTCCATAGGCAAATGCCACATACAACCTCACCCTCCATTAGCCATGGCTAATAACCTGCCCATCACACCAGAGGACAAAAGGTGGCTGTACAATAGAGCAGCCAGTCACTAGAGATTTCCCAAGAAGCTTCACACAGCGGTGTGAGGCAGACTTGTGAGAAAGAGAATCGACATTACATTCCAGTAGATATTAACAAGATGTTGGGCCTAAAGTGCCCAGTCCTGAATGCATTCAACAAACTCATCTCCTGTTGACTTCAGCAGGGGTCAGACTGTGGCTCAAATAGGAGGGCTACTCATCATGACAGCTATTTAAAAGTGATCACACTTCACCACTTTGCTTTTGTAGTCTTTTTTTGTAGTCTTCCTCTTCAGCCTTCATCATTTTGAAATTCACCAGATCATTTCACTGTTATCCATTAATTACAGTGCCAATCCATTAAACTCTGAAATATTGGTAGACACAGATGCCTTTTTGGATAGAAAGATTATGGTTTCAATTGCAGTAGATTTGATGGTTAGGAGGAAGGAAGCAGGGAGAGGAAATCGAGCAGCAACATAAATTTTTGTTAGTTTCTTTATTCACTTACACTGAACTATTTCTATTGCGCAGTGTGAAATAATATTTCCATTCTGCAGTCATGTTTTTCTACAGGTGGAATCATCTAAGGACATAAGCATAATGACATCTGTAAGGAGAAGTAATACTTCCTGCCAGCTGGCATAGAGTCCAATATTCCAGCTATAATGATTGATCCAATGAAAGATGCTATTTCTATCTACAAACTAAGATTTTTCTCTAATAACCTCCAAGCCAAAATCTCGCATGTGATCTCTCAGCAGGAGAGCGAGAAAGTAGACTTGACTCCCTTTCTTTTCATTTCACTGTTGAGAGCTAAGACATTCTACTGATGGCTTTCATTTTATCCATGTCTCACCAACGACGCCCCCATTACAGTTGGTAGCAAGAAAGATATTCTACCCTAGTGCTATGGTTCCTAACACTTTTTGAAATCCATCCCACTATTCTCTTTCTCTTCCTCCATCTTACCTTCTCTTTATAGCTGCCTTTTCCCTGCAACCCTCCCTCCATCAACAGATCCCTCCTGCCACATCCTCATCTGCTCTCATCCAAAATTTTCTTCACCATCACCTTTCACACATAGGATACCCAGCTCCCACTGGAGAAGCTTCACAGCTCAGCCTTTCCTCTCTGCAACACTTCATCTCTAACACTGGGCACCTTTTTATCCAGAAAACCCAATGTTCAGCTGGGAGAAAAAATATATTCTAGTTGTACCAGCATTTTACCATAGTCTGGCTCCATACTTGTGCCAGGCAGCAGAGTAAATAAGTAACATGCAATCAGAGGTACAAACTCTGGTATACTCTGGTAGTTAAGGATAAAAAAATGTTCAAATCTGCAACACATAAAAAACTCCTTGGGGAAATACAAATAGGAGGTAACAAGGTAAAGACTGACAGATCCCAGAGCCCTCATAGTACTTGGGCAATTGCCTGCTGTAGAAGTGTTGAAGCTCTCTTCTCTACCCTGCAAGGGACATGAAGGTCTCAAAATCAACCATAAACAGAATCAGAAAATATGGTGTGTGGAAAGAATACTTTTATTATTCTATATTATTTTATTATTTATCCCCAAAAGAAAACCCTTGGATAGGCCACTGTAAACAGGAGCATGCAGTACTGAGCGACTATGAGGAAAGTATTTTGTTTGCCCATATTACAAAACTTAATAAATATCTGAGCCTGTCCATATCTCAGAACATCACAACAGTCTGGTTTAGTTTTCTACCTCCAGCAGCTGCCAGAGCAAAGCTCCTCTCTCCATGGCCACTGTCATTTTTCCATTGTTTTTCCCTGAGGTCCAGATAACCATCTATTTTTGGAAGAGCAGATCTCCAAGAATTTAAGGTCTTTGCAAAGAGCAACTGGTGATATGCTGTACCCTTCTATGTAAGACCTTTGTTCAGGCAACAAAATATTTAACTCCCTCTTGCCTCATGTGTGCAGCTGCCAAAGGATCTCCGAATCTAAATAAAAAATAGAAGCATAAGCATTAAATCAAAGGGCAACTAATATCTTAGTATATTAGTTAATAATATTAATAATAATGACAGTATATTTCTGAGGTGGTGAGGTTTTTCAAAAAAATTTGACATCTTATTAAGTGTATTTAAAGGAAGGATTAACACAAGAGTGAGAATGGGGGAAAGATCAGATTTAACACCCCAGCTTTTAAATACAAGGATTCATGACAGTCTTAAGTTTAAAATGAGTGGTTGATCATATAAGACACGATCGAAAGCTGTAATTGAAAGCTTTTAGAAATATTCAATACATGAACCATAACAATAATGGTAAGAATTGTGAAAGTTATTAGAGTTGTCAGCTAAGCACATAAAAGTCAAGAAAATGTCAAAGATACACCTCTTTTGTGTATAAAACTATTGGCAAATTGAATTTAGGATTTTTTTAGGGATCCATGAGGAATCTGATACTTTGTTTTAGCTATCTAAAAGTGCCATTCATGTAGGTGTTAGAAGCTACTAACATGGAAATTGTTCCAAAGAGAACAAGCTGCAGAACAGCTGAAACTGTCACTTCTCCGTATCTCACTTTCAGACCATCAGTTTGGAAGGCTGGCTTTCATCCTGCCTTTCCTCATTGCTTTGTACAAGGCTATGTTCAAACTAGGGAAACTAGAAACAATCTCTATGTCAAACAGTGTCTGAAATCTTTCCACAAATTGGTTCTCTTGCTCCAATCTGTATTTCATAGCCCACAGAATAACAGTATCATTCTTGCACAAGTGATCAAAAGTTAGGAGGAGTTCATCCAGGAACGGATGATAGTAAACTACATCAGCAGCCATAATGTAGTCAAAGTGACAGGAAGATCTAGGAAAGTTCTTTTCCAGATCAATTCCCCAAGACAATTCCCTAATACAAGGCTGGTGCTTGCTTTTCATCTTTGTGTTCTGCAGAACGTTGTGCTGAAGGTTTCCCAGTAATTCTGGCAAATCTGTGGCAGTCACAAGGGCACCTGTGACATGGAGAAAACAAATGTAATATTTGAATATAATTTAAGATGAGTGTTAGTCCTTTCACAAAAGGCAAAAGCCACTGCACAAAGAACTGTTTTTATCAAGTAGTAACAGAACAATGTAAATGCTCCCAATAGTTATTAGACATTGAGCTTAAAATAAATATTTTGTTCCTAGTAGTTCTATTCAATAGATTGCTATCTAAATGCAGCTGGTGGGGAGAAATTAGATACTTACTATATCTTGATATCACATTGGTTAAAAGTACAGTGATCAACTAGTGTTTGAGGAACACCAGTTACTGACACCAAGAAGTCAACCTGAGATTTAAGCATTGTTTTGGGTTCTTTACTTTTCACATCGAAAGAAGCTGCCTCAGACTACAGAAAACTAAAGTTCTGTTAAATTGAAGAAGCCACTGACCTGGATTACTTTTGAGGAAGAATAGGCTATCATGAGAAAAAACACAATACTATCTGTAGCAGAAAAATCAAGTTGCTGAAGGAAAACACTGAAACAAAAATGGATAGAAAGTGACCTGGCATCCAAAAGCCATTTGGTCAATGGAAGGGGATGCATTGGTCTTACCTACATCTGTCTCCAACAACATGTAAAGCCACTAATTTCTTATTTTGGTCCTCTGTTTACCATAGTTAATGATAACATATTTACTAGGACCTCCTTTATTACATCAACACACTCACGGAAAAAGAAGTAACCAAGCATATTTCCAAACAAGTCTTTTAGAAGGCTTTATTGTTTTTTGCTCTGGGAAGCTTTCAAACAACACTCTTTTAGAAGAACTAAGACATAATTTGTCCTCCACTATACATCTGAGATATATTTCCAAGAGCATAAGAGCAATAGGACATACTCACCCAGTAAACTGGCTACTATGGAGACCAATCCGGTTCCAGCTCCAATTTCAATCACATTTTTATCAACCAAATTATATTGTTTAGAATTAGTTTCCAAAAAATAACACAGAACAAGAGCCTGCAGGGGAGGAAATCCATGAACATGCTGAGCAAATTAATGAAATAAACCCCTTCACTAAATACACATTGTCATTTAAAAATATGCAAAAAATTGCTGTTCAAATGAGCAATATTCATTTAAGCACTATCCCTAAAGGATCACAGTTCACTATGATCTTTGAGCTCTGCAGGTCACAAAATAAATGTCACAACATGCCTCCATATAGGTTTGTAAATTATTACAGCCAGAAGGAACAACTGCAATTAGATAATCTGTCATGATGCATAACATGAGTTGTAAAATTCCAGTCAGCAATTCCTGCTTATAATTGGACTTCTGGTTGAGTTAAAGTGTCCTTCACAAAGACATCTCGTTATAAGGACTGCTTGTGAGAGAAAATCCACAACAACCTTCGTTAAGTTCTTCCAATAGTAAATTATTTCTAAAAATAATTATCATAATGATTCAGAAGGGACAAAGTGAAGCGAAAGAGATAAATCTGTTTTCAGTTTCTATGTGCTTACCTTGTTCAACTTAGCAATCTTTCATAGCACATATAGCCACAAAGAGGCCTCTACAACAGACTTCTTACATATGCGTTTATAAAGTGTGATTAAGAAGTTTCTTCAGCTTTTCTGCCCTGTCTCTGACACTGACTAGGGAGTCTTAGTTCACTGTTGAAACAGAAATTGCTAATTTTCTTTCTCTGGCAAAGATAGTTTCCACTTTTTTTCCCAGACTTTGATAATTATATAGTCTCCATTAACAAAGGGTGTGGCAACTATCATATAGATGGCCATTTGCAAAGGCAATTATTAGTGGTTTGGTCTGGCAAAAAAGATTATGCTCTTAGTTTTGCTTTTAACTCATTAAAAAGTAGAAGGACAGGAACAGCAGGGCTGTTGACTCAATGTTAACATTCTAGAAAGTCAAACAAAGCTCTTGTTTTCTGCCTCTTAATTCAGAGCGAAAAAGATAGGTAATGTGAATCTATGTATACTGCTTAATCAATAAATATATGACAACCAGGACTAATTAAAGTCAGGTTTCTAAAGTTCAGTTCCAATATTTGACACATTATACCAAGATTTCCTGTCAGTTCCGTAAATTCCTGTAATTCCTTCCCTCAGAATTTTATTGTATTCTGTTGTAGAAACTGGCTCTCAGGATCAAAGGTTCTGAGGTTTAAATTAGGGAAACTTTGAAATCTGCCTTCCTTTCAATGAAACATACAGAAATTTTCCTTAAAGTTTATGCCCTCTTGACAAATTTGTCTGACATTTTTCGAAGAGTTCAAGTACAGCTAGATAAAGAAGGGAGAGCACTAAGAGACATAGACCGAAAAGTTGTCTTCCACAACAAAACTGTCCAAGTCCTTCCAGAAAAAAAAAAAGTGCTTTTCAGTGAAGCCCATGATTTTGTGAGTATAACTGGTAGTCAGCCAAACTTTCCATGTTGACATGAGGTTGATGACTTGTCCAAATCTCCTAAAACAAGGAATATCATTTGGACTTCCGAAGACAACTCTCTTCAGCTGAACTATGGCCATGTATCTTAAAAATAACATTAGCCTAGGAGGTTGATACAGTTAGGACAGATATGGAGCCTCCTGGGTCCCTCCTATAGGGACTGTTGCCAGAAAGTCACAAGTGTCAGTGGTTCATCATGGCACCTCCCTGGTGGTTTCTTTCAGTCTTAATTGTTTTGAAACAGTCAGTTAGCTGCATTGTACCAATTCAAAACCTTGAAGATGGCTCCTTGTATGGTGGATGCGTTGATGGTTCTTATCAAGAGCCAAGCACAATGCTTCTCTACCATTAGATTTCTGGCTGGTTTTAAGAAACAGAAAGCTCCTTTCCCCATATCTATGTATCTACAATGTAAGCTGGTTTCTTACATGAGAAGGATGAGTAGCTTCTGTGAGTGCTAATACCTTGTGAGCTTGTTTCACAGTTGTTTCCGCAACCTGGATTTGCCTGCTACACAGCCATCTGTATTTATAAAATGTACAGAAATGCAATCATCACAAAACTGCCATATTTCCTTTCAAAACATGCTTGTAGCTGCCTAACAGGATCAAAAGTTACTGATAAATGAGGAGAGGGCACAACATGACGCACCTTGTGTGAATGGGGCACAAACAAGGAATACCATCTAAGCTTTGAGAACCCTGAAATTACACAAAACCAAGCTAAATTCAGGTTTAGGATTCTCAGAACAGAGAAGCACATAATTATTTCCTTGGGTTTACAACATATAATACAACATATTTATCATAGAAAACAAAAGTGCTAGAAGACCCACAATATAATAAAAAAACCCCAACAATAGTGCAAAAATAGTGTACCGATGGCCAGACGACTGCCCCATAACAATCAGTGTCTTCTGTAATTCTTATCTCATGACCAGCAAAGTGAAAGCCTTCCCAGGTCTTATGTGTTATAAGAGCAGGAAAAAAACGCCTCCTCATGATTTCTGCAACTATCTGTTCATCTTTTTCCCCTGGAAGAAAAAGTATGAAAGGTCAAATAGGCTGAGTGGACTAATAATGAAACTACCAAATCATGTTGAAAAGCTGATTTGGAAGCAAGAATATGAATTACATCTGTGAATAAAAGTATATTTCACCATTAATCGTTAGCACAATATATGGCAATTCTCCTGAATTCTAATTGAAGTTTTCAGTTTTATGACTAAATAATTTCTTCCTTGTTTTGCTGAAACAGCTAAGCTCACAAAGAGTAAGGAAGGGAGATCTGACAGTACATTGCTTTTTATTTCAGCAATCCAAAGGAAATTTTTAACCTTTTTCCCTTCAAGAACAGCTGCTCTAGTATAGACACTCACAGCCTTATGTGCCCAGATTTTCCATATACTTTTACTGTTCACTTTCTCCACAGTATGGTTCTTTTTGACAGTAAACAAAAGGAGCCAGAGTTATCATTTATAAGTCTGTCGCAAAACTTGTGAAACAGATCCTAGCAACACAAATTATGAGAGACAGGAGTGAAAGCACTACTGTTGTCAGGAAAGCTTATCCACCCACCCCAACAGAGCCCTGTCAGAGGGTTTTTTTCCAGCTGGCTTGGTATCCTGAATGCCATCCTTGTTGCTAAGCAAAGGATATTTATGATAGCTAGCATAATCCTGGATAACTCTTCTAACAGGAGAGGATTCATTCTTTTTTAGCTGAATACCAAGCCAGTTTTAGTTTTGCCATCATCACACAAAGCTGCACCACAGTGTTAGGAAAAAAAAAATGTAAGCATTCTCTTAGCAAAGTCTAGATTAATTCCAAGTTTTCACAGGAATTTTAATTCCAGTGCCAACTAATCTGTTGGCACACCAGCTGAAGCAAAACATGTTTACAAGCTACACTTTCTAGAAAGCATGCTAGATATTTAGATAAGTGGGTTACCACCTTGTCCAAAGCAGAGTTTCTCTATCAAGCCTGCAGCTCCCATTGAAACACCAGATACCAATACTGGGATCTGCATGGAAATTGCAGATCCAATGGCTGTTAAAAATAAAAATATTTATACTTTCATCGGCATAAAACACATCAGTCTAGCAAAGATTCTTCGTATTTCTTCCCCCTCAAATCATTAGAGTCATAGGACATAACAGACCTACATGTTGTCAATTGTTTTTCTTTATGCGTCAGGATTTCTTTTGCCATAACATATTGACAAAATCTCCCTTCCTTGTCATATAAGGCCTAAGGAACAAAAGCAGAGATGAACAAAGAAGAAGTTGATTCCAAACAAGAACACATCAGGAAGATACTCAGGATCATTAGCCAGTGCTTTAACCTTGTAACTCAACTTTAAGCATGAGAAGAAACTAGAAAACAGCAACAAAGAAGGAAAAGTAAAAATGCTTAATCTTGGCATGTTGACACAAAGACACAAAAGCCCAACTGAAAAAACAACTAACCAACTGTAGCACCCAAAGAACTTATTGTGGAGGATAATTCTGATCATGGGATACCACAAAATTGAAACTAATGCAGCGCATATACTACTGGAAAAATATAAACAGTTTTTATAAATTTGATAAAGGTAACTAAAATAAAATGCTCAATACTGAAACTTTGTTATTTTAAGATGTTAGGAAACAAGTAGTATATGTCAGCCCATTACATCTTCTTCAAGCCTCTAATGTCAAGCTGAGAGAAAACACAAGTCCTTGTGCCCGCAATCAGGGACCTCTTGACAAACATGAATTTACTGCCAGAGAAATGCTGCTTCAGGGCAAAATTAATCTTTTTTTTAATAGAAGAAATAATATAAAGCTGTCTTATTACACATAAGTGTATTTAATACATCATTCTGTTTCCAAGCATACCAGATATAGCCTGCTTTTAATCTTCTCCTATTGCTTAGAGCAATCTGATCTCATTCTGTGATCATTACTAGCCATGGAAGTAAAAGCTATTCTTTCTGTTACAACTTCTCAATTACAACCATTTTTCTTCATTCTTCCTCCCTTGATATCCGTTGTGGATCCAATTTTGTTGAGAAGCTGGTAACTTATTAAGTCTTAACTTATAAAGCTGCTGCCAGAAGATCTATAAAACTTCAGCAGTATTGCAGCTACACCTCTAGCACTCAGTAAACGTTTCCCACCTATTCCCTACATGATCAGCAAACTTTCTACTTCAGGCTTGCATAGCTCCTACACTAACCAAGTTTGTAGGCCACTGCTCCCTTCCTGAGCTAAACTGTACATTCTCCTCAAACAAGAATATCTGATCTACTGATTAACAACACTTAAATTTTTGACCATCTTATCCCTTTGGTAATTATCCAGGTAGGTTACCTGTGGAAGCTTACACAATTTATATATTTTTTTGCTTTATTTCCCCTTAAGAAGATTTTACTACTGTGAATAATCAAAACAAGTATCTGTTTCATCAGAGTTATATGTTAAACAGGCTTTAAAAGCCTAGTGAGAAACTACCAGGACCAGGATGCTAATGATCTTAACAGAGTGCTGACAAAATAAGGAGTGCAGACTTTTAGTCAGATTCACTTTCATGCAACCTTCATACTCCGAAAGACACTTCTTTCTTTACTGCTTTATATCTTTCAAAATAAATTCTTGTGGAACTGCACAAAAGGAAAGAATTCATTTTTTCTGCCTTCAGAGCAGCCAGAACAGAAAAATAAAGAACTAGTGGGAAATCTTTCAAGCGACACAAAAATTGTTGTAAGAGTAAGTAAAATGCAAGTGAGATGAAGTCACTTAATACCTGAAAACATTAGGAAAATTCTGCAGGTACTTTGGTCAAACTAGTTTCTTGATAACAGATATAAAAAGCTGCAAGACAGTTATCCTCCAGGAAGTGTTATCTCTGTGTTAATCTACATTCTCTTGTTCAGAAAAAAAAAATAAAATCCTGAAATTATGACTCAGTGAATAGATTTTAATGACATTTTAAGACAACAAGTGATGATTCATCAGTAGAATAGGATCAGATGAGAGGAAGGGTCTTGACTGACTTGGCTCGCATTTCTTTTAAGTATGGAAGTGTGTAACGGGCATTTCCAGCAGCACTACTCGAGCACCCATACTGAACTGTCAGAACTTAAAAGGTCTGCCAGGACTGGTTGACTGGTTCCTTCTCTCTTTGTTTGCCTGTGTTTGACCAGGTAGGTTTGCCTTCACTCCTCTTCTGTGATGTGGAATGGCATGAAAGTGGTATATACATAGAGTGATTTTCTTCAGCCTATTCCTCTATTTGCATGAGCATGCATACACAGAAACCACTGAAGTTTCAAGTGCTACAACCTTATTTACAGTAATGTGGGGTAGTTGGATCCTGTTCAGGTAAAATAGAAAGTGACATAATTTTTCTTAGTAACACAGATAGCACTCCTCTGGTCTTGAAATTGTGTTCACAAAGAAATTCTCATCCATAGATGACCAAATTCTTTAAGAAGTAGAATTTGAAGGCCTTTAAGTTTCTTAAAACTTTTTGCGTAATAGGTTAATTTCTTATAGTGTTCTTCGAAATACTTCAGATAAAATATTGTTTATTATAGAAATCTAACTTTGGAGTTAGACATCTTTGGAGCGTGTTCTTTGACCTCCCATCATTTTACGTTAATATCAGGGCTAAGGGAAAAAACTCATGTGCTGCTGACACATCTTGGACTGTATAAACCATGTTGAAAAAGCACAAGCATTATTCTCAAAGGCAAAGTAATCATCATTATTACAACTGAAATGCTTTTTCCAAAGAGATACACTAAATCATGAGGAAGACTTGAATTGTGAAGTCAGTGGCAGGTTAGAAAAACTTGTGTCAAGCTGCAAAATTTTGCAAAGGGAACCAGAAGATTTTGTTGACATTCACAAGTCAAATGTTAAAATGTTATCTGTTATCTTGTTACAACAAAGCCTAGAAAGAAAAATATATGAGTTCTGCTGAGACAGAGCTGGAAAAGTCCCTCAAATGGGGAAGGAGAGGCATAAGAACATAACAGGAGATAGACCAGGTCACAATGGAGTAAGTTGTAAACTGCAGCGTGTTTTTTCCCTCTAACAATAAAGAAGGTTGTCTTTATCTGCACACTATTTGCTTAGAATCAGTAGAAATAGTACCTGTTTAGAAACTAGCTACATGATCAGTTGTTCCCTTTATATCATTTGTCACATAAAATCATACTGGAAGTAAACAACTCCATCAGGAAATGGTAACCTTAATATTCAGTTGAGTATCTTTTATGAATTAATTGCATATGTTAAATCTCTCATTGCATAACTAATAACATTGCTTACATGGTTGCTTTCTCCACTGAATCAAAAGGGAGCAGAGACAGGCACTGTAAAACAGCATTTAAAATGCAAGAGAAGCAGCAAACGGGCTAAATTAAAATTACATGTTAAAAAAAAAGTTATCAATGTCTAGATACCTGAAATAAAGTGTGACTACAAAGGTACAATGACCCTTCCACATGAAAGCTGTTAAGCACATATTAGCAGTCAATATCATTTTCAGACTCATTCACAAATAGCACATAGAGTAAAAAAAAACATATTTCAATTACTTTGTGAGTGGATTAGAACAGCGTTAATTCAGAAACAATAGTTTCACCCATCAAAACAACCTACAGGGAAAAAAATACATATTAGTCTTGCTGGCCTGACCCTATTTAATCTTTTGAGGTCAATTGGTGTCACAGCACAAGGTCATAAGGAAATAATGCCTAATCATCTTCTGCTTCTCCTCTGCTGTGATGGATCTTCTCCAACTGGCAAAAGGAATGAAATCCAAGACTTCAGCATGAACTTGACCTGATAAAGTTCAGCCCTACGGCAACACATTCTCCCTTCCTCAGAAGCAGTATACTCTCATCTGTAGAGTTTAGATTTAAAATTTACCATTTCAATTTGTACTCACAAATATTTTACTACCATGTATCAACAGCTCTGAAGACATACATGGTGCTTCTGCAACTCCTCTGCAGCTGCCTTAGAGTCTGAAGAACACAGGAGGACTACCTGTGCTGATATTACTGAGTAATGCAAGAGAAAAAGTTCCAAGAATTCATAATAGCCAGGACTCTGGACACAAGACAGTGAAGTAATCCAAACCAAATACTTAAGATGTATTTTATATATATATCATGTGGACATATATATAAAGCATAGCATATGTAAGTATGTATATGTGTGTGTATATATATATATATATATACACATGTACATATAAAATAGCTATCTATATATCTCAAAGTCAAGAGGATATCTGCAGAAAGATTTGTAAATCTGCAAAAATCTGCAATCAGTTCTGTAACTGTTAGAGATGACTAGGGATGAGTCATATTACTCCATTGATAGAAATAATCAGAAGGTATCCCTGTGAATCCATATGGGTATTTCTAATGGATCAGACCAAGTTTACCCCAAAAATACATAAAGTTCCCAATACTAAGGGACTCTGGAGCCTCTGAATTTTTACTGACCTACTGATATCTCAGGATCAGAGCCCTGGTCTTTCAAGCATTACAGTTGGCTCCATGGAAACATAACACAATCCCGAATCACAAAATAGTCCCTAAATTTCAGGTGGTATCACTTTAGTAGCTTTATTTCATTCCACTCATTTCTAATTCATTCTATTCCAGCCTAAGAACCTTTAAAGAAAGGGGGAAGGAGGGAAATCTAATCATGCCTTTGACTTCACAGAAGTCAGATATAACCCACACCTCTCTAAGAACGTAAAGCAAAGTACAATTCCAATAATTGTCTAAACTACACTGTTAATTTTTCCTTATTTCATCCCTACCTACAAAAGGGGAGATCATCATGTAAGTGTTAGCATCCCAGGACATTCATTAAAAGTTCAACCTGCTGAAGTGATGGCAATGAAGAGGTGTATTATATTGATTAATCTGAGATACTGTGTCAGAGTAATATAATGCCTGAAATTTTATACCTTGAAATGCAGAAATACAAAACTGCCACCCACAGGCAGCCTCTTCTCAGCCAAGAGACAAGATGCACTTAGCTCAGAACATGAGGACACAAAAACAGGAGACAGTATGCTCACAGTATCCAGTCTATGTTTTTACACAGGCTTGAGAGGGCATTTTCAATTTGAAATTTACACCATCGATATTGCAGCCCCATCCAAGTCACAGGTCATCTGAAAACCATTAGAAGGATGAAAATAGAAGTACTGTAGTCAGTTTCTCTCATGAACACATAATGAATTCAGATGTGCCAAGTACTTCCCTTGTTACTTCATCATGTTTGTCTGACATTGAAAAATCTTCAGATCAAGGCTCAGCAGCTATTTAGTTTCTAAAAATAACTCAATTCCCTTTGACAACAAAAGCAAACTGTTAAATTAGATGGTCTAATGTACATTATAAAAAGCAACTTTGTGATGGATAGGAAGAGACTCGAGAAAATGCTGTCAGTTACACCTATCAATAATTCTGGGTTTCTAAAACATAACTTTGAGTAAAGGACCTGAAAGTAACCTAACACCACCAATACATGCAACCATACCACCTTTCTCATGTGGCAGTTGAGAAATATTATTTTTTGTCAAAATGCAGCTACTGCAAAGTCTAGAGAAGTGAAAATAGGAAAGATGGCTGTGATGGAAGAATAAATTACAAACTTTTCTACAGAGTTAATATATGCATTGATTATTTGAGTGTTGCCTCCAACTTCTGCTCTATCCATACACAAGAAGTTTCTACTTGAGTTTAGCAATGTCTTCAGTGAAAGTGTGTCTGCTTGTTGTGGGGAGAGAAAAGGAACATAAAGCTGCTAAATTAATGAATTTTTACTGATGTTCAGTACAGCATTTGAATGCTGCCTCTTTCAAATGAAAGAGTTCAGAGATAACTTACCGTAAGACAGTGAGGTAAATAAAGAGAAGAGTTAAACTGTTCTGTTTTGCTGTGAAGGTTCAGTTTAGTTCTACTCACTCCTTAACTGAGTTACACTCAGGCCTTATTCTACACTACCTCTTTTAGACCTAAGAGGTTGTTGCCTAAGAGGAGCAGAATTTGAGTTCCAGTATTTCTCATCTTGCAATATAAAAAAAAATGTAGGTAACTAATGGTTACAATAACATCCATGAGTTGGGAGGTGAGGGGTGTAGGCATTAATGCTTTTAGGATGAGAATTAATTTAATCTGTTGTATGTTTGTTTGTGGGGTTTTTTTAAGATAGAAGCATAATTCAAAGCTAGGAGACAAGAATAAAAAAAGGGAAGCCAGGTAGTGGGAAGATACTGCAAAAGTGTCACTTCCTTGTACTATAAATTAGCTCATTATTTAACTAGCACAATTAATTGCAAAGTCCACTATATAATGAATGGTTCAGTGATGAAGCACTCAGAAAATGGAGGAACTGAATAATGGATCTTCCTCAGGAGGATTGAAATTCACAATTCACTCACACAATGGGGATGTTCCAGTCATCCTACAGAATCAGGTGCTTTCCCTCTCTCTGTCACCACCAGAGGAGGGCCATCAGGAAACCAGGGTTGCAAGAATCATGCTGAAAAGGACAACAAACAAGGAAAAGCCCAACTACAAACTGGGTACTTAGTTGTGAAGAGACAGACTCGGACTCCATGCTCATCAGGTCCCAGGATGTTTTTCACATTTTACAGCAAAGTCTTTGAAGTCAGTTGTAAAGTGTCACTGGGGAAGAGAATGATAAAATTAAGACGTATCTTTAGTAGTAATATAGGAAATGGGAATGAGATATTACCTCACTCCTCTTCCCAGCTGAATACCTGAATTTCTAAATTACAGGGTTACTCTGCTTCTCACTTGGCTCCATTCCAAGTATGTCCTGTTTAAGGCACCTGTCTGGACTCCACCAAGATATTTGAAGTGATGGCAGGAATTGCCATCAATTAGGACATCTGTCAAGCAGTGCAAGTAGAAGGAGAGTGTCCCTTCTAAAGTGTCAGGAGTTATTAGAAGGTTATGAGGTCAGCATTTTCTCAGATATTTTTGGATTAAAAACTAAACCCTGGCCAAGTGAAGTGAGACGACGGACTGTCAAGGACAAGCATGCCTTGCAAACTTTTTCTCCTCCTTTTGTCTCAGAGGCAAAATTATTGTGGGGCGAATTTACAGAGTGCAAGTGGGGTACTGTAGTATCGCAAGAAATTAGGACAGGAGTGATAGAATATGATCTCAGAAACATTTAGCCAAGGAGAGTTAAAGCTCATGATCATGAGAAATTATGTGAAGAACAAAAAGTGAAGTCTAATCATGCAAGTGTGGAGAATGAATGGACAGAAGAGGAAAGATCAGACTGGGTGAGAACCTGCCTGTAAGCCAAGAACCCATAGTAATGGGAATCATGAACAAGGAGTTTTAAACTGGAGAATATATGGCAAGTTAATTAAGAAGCAAATGGGAAGGCATGAAATATAAAGAGTTCAAACTGTGAGGATGACGCAACACTGGAACAAGATGCCCAGAGAAGCTGTGGATGCCCCAACCCCTGAAGTGTTCAAGGCCAGGTTGGATGGGGCTTGGAGCAACCTGGTCTAGTGGAAGGTGTCCCTGCCCACGGCACAGGGTTAGGGTTAGGGTCTTTAAGGTCCTTTCAGACCCAAACCATTTTGTAATTGTATGACTCTATGACTGGAACTTGCAGAGAAACCAAAATGAACTAAGAACCCTGAGAAACAGGTATTGAGACTGGGTAGGTGAAATAATGAAATACAAAAGATGAAGGCAGTAAAGAAAAAGATTTAGAACAAGGAAGATAAAGTCTCAGAGTAATTGAGCAGCCAAATCTCTATGCAGAAGGTTCAGCACCCTTTACCTACAGAAGCTGGCATGGAGTTTAAATGCCAAAGTCTGGTGTCAGATGAAACTGTAAAGATATCCTATTTTCCATTCATGTCTCCTCATCCTCTTAAACTAGTGTTTCTAGACATGGAAGAGAACGCCCTGCTATTGCTAGCTAGCAGAGGAACTGTGTTGATAAGTGGAATATATTTCTGCATTTGATCTAAACATTCTGCTGACTAATATGCTTACATTGACCTAATACCCTAGAATTCAGTTTATTTTCATAATTCAAAACCTAAAGAAATGACATTAAGCCTCAACTCCTTCCTACCCTGAATCCTGCTTGAAGAAAGTATCTATACACTCAAGCTTTCAGAAGCATAGAAATGACTGTGGAACTTTACCTCAGCCTTCGTGTACACCGGAATGTACAATGATAGTCATAAATATTTCAGTCTTTAGTAGTTCTATCTATCTTCAGTACTTTTTCTTCTAGATATTTCTTCCCCCAATAATCATGCTTCATTGCATAGGATCAGCTTGAGTTCTTTGTTCAAATCAGAATTACACAGAAGGAAAAGGAATTGCATTAAGGAAGATTTCCAAATTAAGACACTTGAATGGTGCTTTGTGAAACAGCCATTTATATTAATTCCTAGCAGCCATCCTCTTGTGCAACGTCACCTTTCCGGAGAAGGTCATCAATTTGGAGTACTCCAAAAACAGTATTCAAAGGTAACCAATAAACATTCGTTTCAATAAGCAAAAAATTAGTTTTAAGTATTGCAGTCATGCCCAAAGCTCCACCTTGCCTCACTGAACAGGCAGCAAAGCAAAACTGCACACTCTTGTGAAAAAGCAGAAACCCAAAAGCCTGGCTCTACACGGAACACATCTCAGTTGAGATTTTAAACAAAAATATTATTAAAAAAAAAAATTTTAAAATCCTTCTCCTTTTGCACTCAGCTGTAGAACATAACAAGATCCCACCCTAAAACATGTACACTTGCCCTAAAAACTTGTCTACTCCTGATGACCACTAAAAAGTGGATGCTTTAGGATTTTGAAAGATGTGCAGTCATGAAAGTGCTTAAGAGCAAAAGCTGTCAATAGCCCCTGAAAGTATTTGAAATGTTAGCTTGTAATAACCAATTCTCCCTGAGAGGCTGTAAGCAAACTTCTCTGAACAGCTTGATCATAGTCACAGCTTCATTTCCTGGAACCAGTAGCTGGAGGCAAGTAGGTGGAAGACAGATGCCAGGCACTCCTAGAAACTGCCAGGACAAGAGTACGCAGGTATAACATACTTAAGATACCTACTGCATAGCTAGAATACAACAGTGCTATAAACACAATTCTTCAGAAAAAATTAATGAGAAGATAGCTCATTGTCAGCAAGACACCTCGTTCCTTATACTTAACAACATACTTAAGTGCAACAAGGAAATATAGTGAAATAAGAAACATTTTACCTTCTTGTCTTTCCAATTTTTTTATCAGTTCATTTTGTTGGCAATTATGTTGTGATGATTTCAAATCCATACTTTGCCACAAACCCTGGAACAAAGAAACACCAACTTGTCTCAAGAAAAGTACTTTATTCTTTATTCCCCATAAACACTTAATCAGTTCTTTTTACAAATATCATGCTATAATTTACTTATATTGATAATAAAGACATGTAGACACATATGTATCAATATTCAAGGCATAAAAGAACCAGAAGCAGCAAACCAGTTCAAATTTTACACTCTCAAAGAGGCAAAAGAGCAGATTAAAAAAAAAAAAAAAAAAAAAAAAAAAAAAAAAAAAAAAAAAAGCTAAAGAGCTTCAATAAATGTTTAAAACTATTTCACAAAACTGTAAAATTAGAGTCAACTAAAATGGGAATGGTAGGCTTATAAGAGATTGAAAAGCAAGGTAGCAACAAGTGACTGGAAGAGAAGAAAAATTGCACCTAAAGGATAAAATCTTGTATGAATAAATTGGCTTGGAAGGGAAGGAAGCAATCTGGTAGCAAAAGTTGCATGTGAGAATAAATAGGAAACAAGATTTACAAATAACATGCTGAACAGAAAGCATATGTACCTATATAAACAGTCACAGAACACACTGACTCCAGAGAAAAAAGTAATAGAAAAAGTATTTTCCTCTGTCCTACAATTCTGCTCTTTGCAGAAAAGTATACAGAACCAACAGTCTCCAGATCTTGAGATTTTACAACTAGGAAGAGCACTGAGTATACACAAGAAAGAAAAAAAATCAGTGTTTTTATAATTTTTGAGGTTCTAATCTAATTTTGAGTTTTCCACTTTTAAGTGGAGATTTGACTGATTTTTGCTGGAATGATTACAGGCAGTATACAGTTAATAGTTTACACATGTCTAAACACTCAGTAGGGATGAAATTAAATAAGGCAATGGGTGAAGGAATATCTCTATACATGAAAAAAAGTAAAAGGAAAAAAGGGGGGAAAAAAGAAAAGAAAAAAAAGACAATCCAAGTAAAAATATATGTTGAATATCAAGAAATCTTCCTCACATTGCAAAGCTTTAGGCAGGTTTTCCGGTTTTCCTCTCAAAACTTAAGGTGAAAGAGGATAGTGTGAAACAACCCTTTCCTTTTAGAGAGAGTGCACCGTGCTTTCTTGACTTCACCCTATCAAACACATACAGGTTTAATGTTTAACATTACTACTACAATACCAGCAGCCATTAACCTGTTTGAAGGTGAAAAATAACTTTGGGGGTTTCTATATGTTACCAGAGCACATAGAACAAAATGATTGCCATTATATTTACATCTGTACATGAACTTAGCAATAGCAACATCATTAGATGAGGAACAGAAAAGAGACTTGGGATTTGAAGTCTTTGTATGCATCTTCAGAATAACAAGTAGCATAAGAAACTATTGGGATGTTAAGCAGAAAATGCTACACACAGCTTGTTTACCTCAGAAGTATAAAAAAAAAGACAAATGTTCTTCCCATTAGAAGACAAAAGAAAAGGTTAATGATCAGTCCCTTTGCATTCTCTAGGACAGGAAACATTGCACTGTCAAATCACCCTACAGGAGAACTCCTTTGTATTTTGTAGTCCTCTGAGTTTTTTACATCATTTTAAAAGTATCCTTTGAGGTACATTGAGCCAGAAGCAACTAACAGCGCAGAACAGCTCAGTTATGTTGTTTAAAGTAAATGACACAAAATCATTTAAGAGTAAAAGACACAGACAAGTGAAATACCACTGGCATTCACTGCATTTCAGTCAATGTTACCTGAATCTCTTGCAGCTTTCCAGAGATGGTGCTCAAACAGCAAAGTCCTTATCCGTCCAGTTTCCTGCCCCGCAGGCAGCCGCAGGCAGAAGTGTGTCCTGAAGCCTGTGTCACACATTGCCAACATCCCCACACCGGGAGCAATAATAAATCCCGACAGCTGCAGCATGAGCACAAAGAGGGCACCGCACACCGCGTCCCTTACGTAAGGGAGTGGATTTTGTAACGGCACTTGTTACCCACTCAAAGGAGCTCCAACCAACAAAGTAACCAACTTGGGAGGATGTTTTACAAAACAGTGGCAGGGTATTCGCAATCACTCACTGTTAAGGAAAAGTAACTGAAGAACACAAAGTCACCCTTTGGAGACAAAAGGATCTTCTAAAGACAGAAAAAATTTACTAAGGGGCACAGGGTGCATTTGCAGCAGGGGTAAATAAATGTGTGCTCACCTTAAAATACAGAACTGCAACAACAAAGCCCCAAAATCCTAGCTTGCTTTACCCCATGAGAGAGCTGACAATCTGCATAAATACCCACATACTCCTCTATATTCAAAATGACCATTCATTCAACAAATTGCAATTGCTGCCATAAGAACAATTATTAGAGATACTTAAGACTTCTCTTTTTTAGAGTGCAATCAATTCAGGACAGGAATTATCTCTTACTTTGCACATTTTTTAGAAAAATTAGAGTCTTCAACCTCAACTGGGATTTCAAGGTGTTACCAAAAAATAACAAATTATTGTACAAAAATACTAAACAAGCCTAAAAGAAATTAGGGTCTCTGTATGTTACCATACTTGGCAGGAATTAACAGGAACTCTTAGATTTATAAATTATTAAACAACTCACCAAGACCTGATACACACTTCTAAAGTAGAATTCAGTAATACTAATGACTGATTTGCAAAACAGTGCCATAAGTTGGTTGTACAGACTGAGAATTTGCTTAAAATGTTGTAATCTTGTAGAAAATAGTATCAAAAGAGATCATCTTTGCCCAGTATAAACTGTATGTGAAGTATTAGACTGCAACTGTGAGGGCCAAATCCCACCCAGATCACCTCAGCCCTTCATCCTTTTAGGGGAGGATAATGTCTCATGCAAAACCTACATGTATTGACTCAGATTTCAAACAACCTATAAGAAATGCAGTAGAAATATCAAATGAAAAGACAAAAAAAAAAAACACGCAAGAAGGACTAAAATGTAAAGTAAGAACAAAAGTAAGATTGGTATTATTCTGTGTTTTTCCTACTTAATCCACAGGAGCTAGGAGTACATTTTACAATCATTCAGAGAGGTGAGGTGCATGAGAAGTCTGAGCCAAACATATTGTCTCTCACAAATTAATCCGATGTGAGTGCTGCAGCTAGTGGATACCTCTGAACATCACTTTTGCAAAAACAAACACTGTCTTTGGACACAGTCACGTAACTCCAGAAGTGGAAACATGACATCTATATTTCAGAACATTAACAAATACTGTACATCAGATTATATAAGGACTTACAGTACTGTGTGTTTTCCTTGAGGTTCTACAAGGGTATGCACCATCTCTCTTCAATAAACAACATTATCGGGCACAAAACTTTCAAGACAGGCTTAGTGAAGGGAGTAAAAAAACAAAACTAATTGAACTTATTTTCCTTCTCACAACATCTAGAAATAAAGTAGTTTCAAAATTTCATTTAAAGTTCTAAGTTGAGGAAGCAACAGATTGCAGGTAATTTTAACAATTAACTCAGAATGCAAATGACTGGACATCACTTATTGGCTCAATTTTAAAATATGAATCCAGAAAACATATCAAGTCTAATCTAGGTCTTTATGAGTAAATGTGCTAAAATGAGTTTTTTCATCATTTAGAATCCCTTCTATTTAAGGTCTGGAAAAAAAATGCACGACAAATATAAGATAAATAGGGATAATTTATTGTATTTCATCAAAAATTCATTAGAATATTTACAAAGCTTAAGTCATAAAACCATACACAAAGTCTGTCTGTAATACGTTTTTTTCTTTAATACTTTTTCTTCCTTATTCCTCTGTTGCTCCGTGATTTCTTTTTTTTGCCTTCGAATACAGGTTTGGCAGTCACCATGACGACATTTCGCAGGTCCTCATCCTCATCACTTGAGCTACTGCACCCCTTCTTCTCTTTATGGTCTGCTGTGTGTGTTGCAGAGGAGTTTTTCCTCCTTTTGCTCTTGCCTAAATCTCTGCTTTCTGATTCCTCTACTGAGGAGTCACTAGAAGTTTCTGAAAGATGCAAATTTCCAATAAAACCACCTCCATATAAACATTCTTTTCCGGAATCTGAATGTTTCCTTCTCTTTCCCCTCTGGACTTCCCCTTTAGTTTTCTCATGCTGTTTCAGTTCCAACTCTGTAATAGCAGGGGACTCTTCAATTTTATCATCTGCTTCTTTTTCCTTTCTCTTCAGACAGGTCACCGCTCTGCGCAGTCTCTGACTTTTAATAGCTAGTTTTTCATGCTGTTCTAGTCTGAAGAATGAATCAATTCGAAGCTGAGTCTATAAAAAGTAAAACAGAGAAATACCTTTGAATGTTTTTGTAATAGGAATTCAGTTGTTATCTCAACATCCAAAACTGAAGCAGGACAAAGGACTAATGAAATGAATACATATGCACATAGATGTGAACAATAAGATGCATTATTATAGCAGTATTACACTTGATCATAAATTATGCAACTAGCACCTTTACAGAAACTAATCGCTCCAGTGAAATTTCATAAACATTGTGCTGCTGAGGATTAAACATTTGTTGCTATTTTGAACTCTAATAAAGAGAATCTCTGTAGTGCTCTTATGTCCTTACAAACACATCCTTAGCTTCAAGCTGTTAAAACAGCAGAATGTTTACTAAGTAAATGCTGTAAGTGCACTTTACATTTGTGCCTGCAAGTGCAACAACACACAGACATTTGATTCAAGTTCATCATACCACATGCTGTTACAGTACAAAGACTGAAGAGTGGAACTAGAAGTAGTTGTACAGGATGGATTTGTACTATTTAAGCACAGCTAGGCGTGTTGTATAGACTAAGGTAGTCCTCTATATTCTCCCTAAAATCGTCTAAGAGAGACAGACACAAAAGTACATGATTTTAACTATGGGGTTTGGTACCTTTCACTCCTTTGAGTGAGAGAGAACCTAGAACACTACTTTAGACAATGTATCTATTCTGTAAATGGCAAAACGAGAAAAGAATCTGACATCTGTCATTTTACAACTGACTTTGACAGTTTCCACAGCATGCATCACTATTCACTTTCAAGTTTTATTAAAATTGACAGAACATTTAATTGGAAATACAAGTAATCTACTAATGAGCACTTGCTCAACAGTTCAGTCTGCACTGCTCCTCAAAAGATAGGTATTGCATCAAATGGGCAGTATCATTTGACCAAAACCTTAGGGGTATTTTTATAAATACTTTTTAGAGACAGCACACTGTCTTTTTAAAGTACTGAAGTTGCTGGAGGTACTTGTAGCTTCAGCTATGTACAGAACAAACAGCAGACTGGACTTGAGATAAGTGCTTGATAGATAATAAAATTTGAAACTAACAACTGAAATCATACAGAAACTAAATCTTGAGCAGTAAGTGTAATGACTTAAATATATAAAGATTGAAAAACATATGACTGAAGCCCAGTTTTTGAGAAACATATTTCAGTTTTAAGCCTTGCTGTTCTTCTTAAAACGCTTCTCACAATTTTTCAGTTACGCTTAAACTATAGGTTTTATACTTTACCTGCTGCAAGTTCAGCTGTTTCATCACAGGCAAAAGGATTCCATCTATCTTTGTTGTAGTCCAACCAAAATGATCCTTACAGAATGTGCAGAAAGTTAAGGAATTTCACAAAATGGCTATTAACTAGTATTTTGTAAACATATAAAATGAAAAATTTTCAAATAAACAGTACTCTGGAGAAAAGTTGCTCCACTTCAAAACAACTTCTACTACAAAACCAGAGAAAATACTGAGCTGACTTATGTGGACAGTTCCAGTACTATGCTACCCATCAAAATGAGATGCTGTTTCATCTCCATTAGTTGCAGAATCTTTTCTCTAATATCAACATTTCCAAAAGCATGCCCTATTGAATACAGAACTTCTTTTTGCTATACAGAATTGTCATAAAACAAAATACCTATAAACAAACATTTTTTTTTTACACTTGCACACACTGAAAAATTCATTTACTGTTTGAGACACTATTAACTCTGTATGCATTGCCATTCACATTTCAACAATCCACCGCAGCTCAAGCTGCAATAGATGCAAAAAAAGGACATGATTGGAAGAAATGCAGGGAATAATTAGGGATAATGTAAAAACTGAAACACCATTTCTGACTAGGCTTTGAGAATTACTTATGAAAAATGGCAAACATAGAACAGGATTATTCTGACACTCCTGATACAAGTCTAGAAACAGACACAGAACAGTTACAGAAGCATAAGAGCAGCCACATATACATGGCTGCAATTCTCCTCCATTCCAGAGCTGGTGTCGTTTTATGAGAGTGAACAAAAAGAGGCCTTGGGGCCCCTCACACCCAAGTGATGTTAAGAACTTGCCACTCCATTACCAACAAGCTAACAAGCTTTTTGAATTTTGAGCACTTTTACTTAACAAGTCCTGCCATACAGTAAAAGGATATTCTCTGATCAGCTCTACATCAGGCTTCCCCCAGGTGAACGAGCCCCTTGTCTCATCCACCACAGGCTTCAGGTATGCTTCTGCCACTGCTGGATTTGGGAAACCTGAAGAAAGCTGCAGCTCCCGCAGTTTCTTCTTGACCTTGGTATCATGTGGATTAGGTCTCAATTTCTTATTCTTCTGAGCCTCGTTCCACCACTCACTGAAAAACAGGGAGGATTGTTAATTTGCCTCCATAACATGTAATTTAAAATAGCAAGAGTCACCATGCTAATTTCAATAGCCTTTGTCTCCCTACTTCAGTTGCTATAAGAGATGAGGCAGAAAATTTGCAAATAAATGATGGCCAAAGTGACAAATAATCTGAAAGTAGTAAAAAACAAAACACATACATTAAATGCGGCCATGTAGCAAACATCACCTGGACTCCCCATAAGTTGCTAAACAAAGACCCTAACTTCAGCCTCACTTAGTGAGAGTTCCACACACAGTGATCAGTTTTGGCAGTTTTTTGGGTATGCAAGGACAAAAAAAAAAAGGCAAAAAAAAGTCTTCTAACCATCCTTGCCATTGCCAATACAATTGCATTGGCCCTCTTCAAATCTTTTTCTTCCCCACAGCCTACCTGTCTGTCTCTTTCCTGGTCATCCAATTCCTCATTCATCAAGCCTCTTATGAACAAGCTACAGCAACTTCTCACAAACTCAGGCAGAATAAACCTCTGCTCCACTATGGATCCAGCTCTGCAATGAACTCCGAGGCAGTTACACAGTTTTAAAGCTGTTCTACTGTCTTCGTTCGTCTTACTGTAATGGCTGTATCAACATGTCACCTCAGTCCAAATAGTGATATAACTCAGCCATATATTTTACAGCTAACTTACTTTCCTTAACGATGGTCAAAGACACTCATTGTTTTGCTGCATGCTTAAGCAGCAGAAAAACATATTCACTAATATCCATAATATGGACAGATAAAAGAGAAAACAGAACAAAGCATACGCGAATTTTAAGAGAGGTTCCAAACCACGCCCAGGAAATTCGTTTAAAATCTCCATTGCTGTTACAAAGCCGACGTTTGGGATGCCCTCAGTATAGTCACTTCCAAGTAAGTATGCCAAATTAATTAGTTTGCTTCTATCCAATCCTGTAAAAGAAAATGCATAAACCAAATAAAACCAGTGGATTCAGCATTTGTTCTCTTACAAATTAAAAAATACTAGATGAAAGGCAAAAATCAAAAGGAGCACAAAGGCATTTTACTCTGTAAAATTACATTTAATTCAACATCAGAATTTGCTAAATTATATTCTGGAGCACTGTCAGTATGCTCCTGCTAGCTCAAGCACCCACTTGTGCTAACTTGGCAAATACATCTTGCCAAAATTAAAATGTTACAATGGACACAAGGAGTAATTTTTTCACAGAAAGGGTTGTTAAACACTGGAATGGGCTGCCTGGGGAGGTGGTGCATTCAGCATCCCTGGAGGTGTTCAAGAAACAACTGGACGTGGCACTCAGTGCCATGGTCTAGTTCAAAAGGTGGTATCAGTCAAAGGCTGGACTCGATAATCTCAGAGGTCTTTTCCAATCTAAATGATTCTGTAATGTCAGGGCATTTGGAAAATTCAGAGTTGCTGAAGGTGATTTTATTTTAATTTATTTAATCCAATTACCGTCCTGTTCCCATCAAATGCTGACCTGAATTTAATAACGCCACAATGAGAAATAAAAACATTTTGTTTGAATTCATATCAATGCCTCTGCTTCTTAAGTGTTCCCCCACTGGGAGCCTTTTTCTCTGTGCTGGTGCAGTTATTACGTAGACCAAAAAACGCTGTGGAACAGCTAAAAACATGGAAGAACTCAGCTGATCACTTTTACTGGATATGCTGTAAGGTTTGAGGCAACCAGACTGATTTTTAGTGACCAGCTTCAATAGTTTAGATTTTTTAAAAAGATAAAATAATTTTTAAAAAGTTGCATGCAGAAAAGGAGGGATGTGAGTCTAAACGCACAAAGCAAGATCATCATCATGCTAGTCAGGGTATCTGAAAAGAAAGAAGAATGGTGCACTGCATGGGAAAGGAGCAGAAGTACAAGGCTTGCAGAGGAATGTGATATGAAGACCAATGGTGACTATTTTTCCCCAATAAATTAAAAAAGCTCTGGCTTATTACATTATTAATAGTTGACAAATCACACACAGGCTTTTACAGCAATCCTTTCCAAGTAAGTAGCATACTTAAGTATGGGAAAAAATATTTCATTCAATTTGCTAGAAAAAGAAATCAAAGATATATTTTTCCCAACATAAAAATATTCTGACATGTTACATGCTGAGGACATGAAAATATTATTTCAAAGTCTACGGCCTCTCAAATTTGAAAATGTCAAACTGATTAAGAGTTCTGCTAGACCAAGACATAATAACAAGTTTAAATTGGCTAAAATTTTCCCTCGTATACTATGTAACGCTGAAATTTAGAAGTTCAACAAAATTGGCAACAATTTCACTAGATTGCTTCAAGAGCGTTCTGAAAGAAAAAAAATGTGTCAGTGTTAACTAAATGAAAAATGTTTTACAGAGCATACACGTATTCCTGGTCTTGTTTTAATACATTATGTGACAGTATGTCCAAAACTAACTTCCATTTCCAGAAAACTATAAATCTGGTGACATCAGAATATAATTTTCCCACCACATCAGGAAACTCATGCTAACGTTTACCCAGAAACTGGCACCATAGTTTATATCACATTAACTCAGTATATTAAATGCAGGTGTTTGCAAATTCAGGGGGGCCATCTGGCAGTAAAGACGGCAACCAAAGTGAACAGTTTTAGAGACTCTCCAAAGAACAGGTATTGTAATAATAGCAAATACAATTTCAAAGACACAGATGGCAGGACTGCCTAATTATTAAAGACTTTAATAAATCAATACCTGAGGCTTACCTAGCTCGTTCTGAAAATCAACATATTGATAATATTCGACATATTTGTTCTGACTGAAGAAGTTTTTATAAACGTGTCGTGCACCAAACAACCAAACGTCGCTGTCGTCGGTGATGGTCCCAGAGGTCTGGTCAGTGAGGTCCAGCACAGCACACTGCGCCTCCGCCTCCATCGGAGCTTCAATGTACGGGATGCCAAACAAACGGAGAAGCTCCTGTAGGATGGAGGGAAAACAATGAATAACTCATCTAAATAATTAACTTCTATTATACTTCTGCTTGAATCGGAACTGCTAGGTTCATATTTACTATTTGACAGCAAATCTTAATTCTCTTAAGAAGTGCCCACTCTGTTTGAGAAGCTGGTATCTTAATTACGCAAGCATATTTAACTATTGCATTTTCCACACCAGGAGAAAATCCCATGCATTACAATTATGAGGGCTCCATGAAAGAAATATGCAGGTTAAATAAGTAAATTACAAATAATTATATTTTTAAAAAAATTGGCCATCATTTTAGCTAAGAAAATTGTATAAAAGCATATGAGAAACAGTCATATCAAGCAGGAAACAGTGGACAGACTAGTCATTCTTTCTTTGTGTTTTGACATGCATGTATTTTGATGCATATTTCCTTTTAAGGAATGCATTACTTAACTTCAGTTAAATATCCCACATGCACTAGTCTCAAGACTTTAAATTTTTACCATAATAAGGAGCAACAGCCCAAGGCCAAATGGCGTATCTATGATTATATGGCACCTATTATTGCAAAAGCCCAATCTAGTGGCCTTTAAAAAAAATCATCCCAAGAAACAAGTATGAGCAAATATTTAACCAAGATTAAAACATAATTTTAGAACTACCTAAATTATCCATTTAATGAAAAAAAACAAACAAACATGCATTTACGTATTTCTCAGAATTAATTTGTTAGCATAAGTTTATTACATTACAGACATTATCACTAGTTCACTATATTATTGGTATATTAACCCAAACACATTGTATTAACCTTTAAACAGTGATACTGAGACAGAAGCAATAGGCTTATGCAGGCATTAGTGGTGAGATTTTTTAAAATTACTTTCTCAAGGCATAAACTATATAGACTTCTTGTCACTTTTTACCTTTTCATCCCTAGGGGAAATGACAGCTCACCTAACATCCACACTACATCAATTCTATGCTGCTGAATGTAGCTTCCTAGTATTTTTTTTGTTCATTTCGCACCTCTCGCAAAAACAAAGACCAGACCAACCCCTACAAGGTGCTTAAAAGACATATTGATTTATCCATAACTGCATTATTACTCTATAATGTTGTAACAGTAATTTAAAATTGTTGGAACTCCAGATCACCTCGATACTTCAGTATTTTAAACAAATTGAAGAAAACAAGCTCCTAGGAAGAAAAAAGGTGACCTATAAGTAAGCAAAATTACGAACAGCTTTTAAGTAAATGACGGAGATGGAAGAGGGAAACAAATCAAAATGACTCAACAAATACTACCTGGCTTTCCATGAACATTTGTCCTGTTACAGAAGCAGCAACACGTTCCTGCTGCTGTTTTTGAGACTGAAGCATATTCTGCTCAGTAGAAAGGTCCTTTTCTAACTCTTCTAGCTCTTCCTAGAAAATATAAATGAAGATTTTCATTATCTCAACAATTCAGGTATACTTAGTTAAGTACAGCACTAAGTCCCCAACTGTAATTATTTTAGCAGTAAATGCTCCATTAATTCACACTCAGAAGTTGTTACAGCTTCTCTAATGCAGTAAATTGTAAAATTGGAGATAGGTTGTCATCAATGTGCTACAACCTTAAAGTTTCCCTCTGACTTCAGGGAGATTATGATTAACCATCTTTGAAGAAAAATTAGTTCCCAATTAGATACATACATGAGAAAGCAATAAAACAGTAAGAAGTTGTCCAATAGTTTTCCTTAACAACTACCTGAAGACAAAGCACTCCATTACTAGCTTAAAACAAGCAATAAGGAGTTACCAAATTGATGTCTTGCCACTCATCCACTGCATCTTTGCCATCAGCTTCTTTTTCAACTTTCTGAGTGTATCCCAACTGCACTTCATCAGACTCCTTCACCAAGTCCTGTGTGACAACATCAGATCTGCCTCTTTCCACTCCCAGAAGCTCTGTTTCATCACCCAGTTTTTCATCATATTTAGTGGGAAATTCAGCCTCATTACTGATTTCAGAATCCACTTCAATAAAGCTTCCTATTAAGGGAAAACAGAGACTTGAACAAATTTTTAACTTGGGCAGTTTGGGTTTTTTTCTATATACAGCACAGAGATACAAGGCTTTTGAAATTGCACAACCCAAGTGGTCGACTACTAATACACCAGTTAAGTTCAACATACACAACATCCTTTCCTGACTCTCCGTATTGTATACTCAGATTTCAATGATACAATGTGACACGAAGGGGAAAAATATAGCTCACATTTTCTTCCCACCTCCTGGGTATGTAGAGATAGATGTATTTTAACACATTTCTTACTAGGAGAAAAGGTTAACTTCGGCTGACTACAGATACAGTAAGTTCCTCTTTTCTTATCTTTTTACACAATTAAAAAGCACATACCATCAGAATCACTGTCTTCAGACTGTGATATACCTTCCCCTTCCTCCTCAGGACCTCTTTCTTCTGGAAAAAATCTAATATCTTTCTGTACCTCAGATACCTTCTCTTCTGTTTGCAAACTTACTTCCCCTGTATTTTCAGAAATTTTCAAGTTTTTATCATTTTTAGAAAGGTCTGTTGTTTCAACATGAATCAAAGCTCCTACACCAGTTTGTACAGAGGAACAGCTTGGCTTCTGCACACACAAATTCATATCCTTATCTCCCAAAGACTTTAAGTCCCTTTTGGAACCATTTTCTTCTTTGCTGAAGTCTTCTTTCCCTTTTCTAGTATTGTCAATACAAGGATAATTTTCAGCACTGGATATACTGATATCTTTGGGTGAAATAACATTTTTTGAACCATGTTCTTCTTTGTCTACATCTTCTTTGCCTTTTCTAGTATTGTCAATACAGGAATAATTTTCATCTCTGGATATACTGCTGTCTTTGGGTATAATGTGATTTTTATCCAATTCCTGACTCTTCTGTCCAAATTCAGCATCATGCATAGTCACTTGGATTGATGAACAACTTGTAGCTATAGGTATGTTTTCTGCCTCCTTAACTGCAGGAATCTGCCCTTCCTCATCTGAGCTCATAAGCAGAGAATCTTTCCCTTCTGATCTTTCTGGTAGCACTCCATCAGTTCTAACAGTAACAACTTCCTCCCTTTCGTCGTCATCGTTCAGAGCTTGCTGAATTGCCCGTAGTGTTCTCGGAGACACACTGCCTTCCTCTGCCACAAATACATCGACGTTCACTTGTCCTGTATCCACTTCTTCTTCTGAGCTGCTCTCCACCATAGCTGCCTGGATAGCAAGCAAAGTTCGAGGAGAGGGTGGTGCTGTCACCACTTTGTTGTCTTTCTCCATCTCCATCTTGTCAGATGCAACGAGCTTTGTGTTAGCAGGAGATTCACTGATTTTATTCAATTTAGTGAATTCAAGCATTTTTGATGAGGGTCCTGCAGAAGTTTCCAAGTCTCTATTTATAGTTTCTTTTGCTTGAATACCTGAAAAAAAGTGACTTGTTGACTTTTTGTTTTTTAGTAAAACACTGCTTTATAATAGCATTCTGTTTCACATAATGAATTTCAATATATAAAGATTAATAAATCACTTTTCTCAAGGTTTACATGTCACAGTTAATTATGTGCAATGGTAATGCACATTTCATATAAAGTATTGGCTACACACGCCCATAAACAACATTCAGGTTTTTCTTAAAACCACCAGGTGCAGAGTGCACACTCCAAACAAGAAGTTTTAAGAAGTTAAGACCTGACATACCCTTTATCAGAATATAGTGAGAAGTCTCTTCAGAGACCACCCTCCTTGATTCCACTTCTTTCACAAAACCACCTTCATTTTCATATTGTGTTTGGATTTCACCCGAGTGCTGTTGATTCATTTCTTTTTGCACATTTTCTATGCACCGATTGAGGCTGCTTTTTTTAAGCAAACCCCTAAGCTGGTACTGGGAAAAGTCATTGGAGTCCTCAAAACAAAACAAAATGACACAAAACAAACAAGTCAATTGAAATAAAATGTCTCTTTTAAGCAAGTTCATTTCCCACACCCTGGAGAGTGCGGAAAATTGTTGAAGAGTTCCTTTAAACAGATAATATTTGTCTGCTGCACTCCCAAGTGACAGTAATACTATCCTGGTAACACACAACAATTCTAGAAGGTACCAGTAGTTCTGAGTGCTGGCTAAACATGAGGTCTGAATTATGTGACAATGACACATAGCTAGCTACTAGAGCTCATCTCCATCTTAAAAAAAACCCCCATGCAATTAAAACAGAACCTACATGTGGGTCATTTTAAAAATATGGTTCTTAGCTATCATTTGCTCTGAACATATATTGTACTTTCAAATCTAACTGTAGAAGTGGCACTGCAGGATTCCCCATTTGTCTCTGAACAGCTTCAGCAACACATCTGCCTAAATTACAAAAGGCTTTTCCCAGCTGCCAGCGCCCCTAACAACCTCAGAGTTTGAAATCCAAGCTGTGTTCATTCTGTCTGGTTTATCCACACCAGTAGCTTCTTCTCACAATTAAAATCTTGGGCATAATGCTGAGGCATGAGACACAGCATGATTTTTCCCATTCTTGCCAAGCTGAATTATTCTGCTAAACTTAGTGGAAATCAAGAGATAAGGCTGTTAATAGTCATTATCTCATTAGATGTTTTTTCCCCTCAACGTTAACATCCCTTATTAAACAGTCCAGGGGGTAAAGCTTTCCTGATGTGATACTCGTACATAGTCTTCATCTGCATTAATGGCATTAGTTCCATTTTGATGGATTGAAAACTATTTTAAATACTACCTCAGGCATTGCTTCAAATAACGTTCTTCTTCGCTTTGTAAGTTCTTTAATATCAGTCAGGATCTCGTGTTTTATTTCTGGAGGCAGCTTGTTGAAATCTTCCGATTCAATATCTACAGAATAAGGATTTTCACATAACTGTTCCTTAAAAAGTGGAAAACAACATTAAATATTTATTTTATATTACAACAGAGCAAAAATAATAAAATATTTAGAGCATAATTTCAAACAAGACCAAAAAACCCCCACAAGAACTTTGTTGCTACTTCCCATACAGTAAAGAAACCAAGAAAAGGAAACTACTACATAATAAAATAATGTAAAGTACAGAATTATTGATGTATACCATACAGAGAAGCTTGGGTTTATTCCTTTTACAAAAGGACATTTAGCATGAATCACAGAAGCAGGGTCTATAGCCTCAGCAAATCTGATTTTGTCCTTCCAAAGAGGTTCTCCTTCTAAATGAGAACTACTTCAGAGATAAACAGTATTTTCAAGACTTTTTTCTATTGATGAAAGCAGAGATAATTTCACTACTCCTTT
The DNA here is from genome assembly GCA_013399895.1 of Serilophus lunatus. Classification (NCBI taxonomy): domain Eukaryota; kingdom Metazoa; phylum Chordata; class Aves; order Passeriformes; family Eurylaimidae; genus Serilophus; species Serilophus lunatus. The sequence goes on from VXBA01000266.1 coordinate 86,672, forward strand.
TATTACTTCTTTAGTTATATATTTCCCTTCTCTTCCTATGAGATCAGCACATCAGAAGCAAACAAAGAATGTATCTGTGAAAACTCAAGGATTGAAGTGCTTCAACATCAGTTTATATTTGGAGAAGCACAAGGATTTTGTTAAATATGCTGTCTTTTATGTGCACACACATGTACATAAATGCATTTACATCATTAGAAAAACTAATTTCTTCTCCACATGCTCAGAGAAAGCAGTAAAAAGAAAAAAAAAAAAGGATACCATAAGAAATTTCTATTCTGATGTATTCTAGTGGAGAAATTACATTTATATTTCCTTATTAATAGGAATTCTTAGAGTACCAAAAACTAACTTGTTTGTTGGATAAGTAGTGCTATAGTAAGACCAGTATCTCCAAGCAATCAGGCTTTTTTAAGCTTTTTCTTTGTCTTTTAAGCATAGCACATGACTGACAGGATTGTTCATATTAACAGGGCAATTAGTTTGCTCTTACCTGTAACATCTGTTTTTGGCTCACTCTCATTTGCCATTCTTTTTCTTCCTCCTCCTCTGAGCTAAAAATCACAAAGAGAAAACAAAACGTACAGATATTTACCTAGGAAAATAAAGTACCTATTTTAAGAAAAAGAACATTAGTCATCCCCTCAGTGGCAAGTACAAAAATGCACATTCAACGTCAATGCATACACACATATATATGGATATATATGCCCGTACATACAAACACACATTATAAATACATATACAGGTTAAAAAGGTCTGAGCAGAAAGCAAGAAGGCAGATTTATGTCAGTTAAAACAACTGCTGCTGTTTCTTATTTGCTGATCCTTATTTGGTCAGTGTTTAAGGTACATAAAAGGACAGATATACACAGAGCAACCTTCATGTTCTCAGTTTGCATGTCATTTCAGAAGATGTCACAGCTTTGACAAGTATAAACAAAGCCTCCTGCTGAACTTGTGGATGCTACTGAATGAGGGGACACAAACCAGAGTCAGGCTGCCACACAGCCAGCAGCCACCCAAGCTTGAACAATCAGTCACCTTTAATTGTACAGATGTGGTCAGATAGACTGAGGTAGCACTTTGGTCCTTAAACATGAATCCAGTGTAGAAATTTAATCAGTGGGATGAAAGCTGTTACTGTTACTTTCCCATAGCTAGGTTTCTGTATCCAGAGTTATAAACAAATTCTCCAAAAAGAAACCGAAATAAAATATAAATTTAAGAATATACTTTAAGTATTATTGAGTCTCACAGGCCAAAAACCTTTCAGCAGCATCAAAAAATGTGGTTTATACTTTTATCCAAGTTTATTATAAGCCATTTAGGCTATTTTTCTTAATTCTACCTACCTATGCTTCTCTTCATCCTCTAAAGCAGGCAATACATACATATCATCAATTTCTTCTCTTCGAACTTGTGTAATACTGGGAAAAACTTCATTGCTTAGGGAAAGGAAAAAAAACCAAAGCAGTGGTTAACAGCTACATAAAGGCTTTCCTGACATTTAAAAAAAAAAGGGAAAAATAATACTTATTCTTGCCTTTTTCCCGCAAGAGCAGTTTTGATAACATGTCTCTTCACAAGTGTTTTCAAGAGTTTCTCTGCAGTTTTCCTGGAATCACTAAGGGCAACTTCCTTTCTTTGTCTCCGCTTAGCCTGTGAAAATAAGACTAATAGCAATGAGATTTTGCTGGATGCTGAAAATGTGCATTAAAACTGTGTGCTGCACCTACAAGCTAGTCCTAACCCATCCTACACCACTGGGGACACAGACTTCAAATCCTCTAAATCTGTTTCCTCTGAGGGACTCAGGAACAGCTTTCAGCTTCTGGGTACAAATGCCTGCAAGAGCTGCATTCAGGTCCACTCTGGAGCACGACCCAGGCTTACGCTATCATCTGCTTCTCCACAACCTGGTTCCTCTGCAAATCAAACCTGCCTCTAAAAAAAGACAGCTGCTACATGCTCCAAGAGGAATCCAGGTAGCAACTGCAAAGGACACCTGGCACAGCAGTGGACTTCAGGCACTCCATTCTCACAGCTCAGAAAAATAAGCAGAACAGGAAGGAAATCAAAAAAGGTATCAGCAGACAGAAATCCTGTTTTGCATTGCAATGACTCAGCAGAGGCACTTACCAAGGTTTCTCTCTTTAGAAGAGGCGCCTCTCCATCAAAAACAAAGACAGGTCGAATTCGGAAAAACAGCAACTTGCAGAGTCGATGAAACAGAGTGAGGAGGTGAGCGTTCCGTACGGATACACCAGCACGATCTCTGGCTCCCTTTATTGCTTGGTTCAACCAAATACTGATATCTTAAAGAATCATTAAGAGGAAAAAATGTGCTCTCTTACATATATTCCACATTAAGAGCTTCTATGAAGCGCACATATTTGAGTGGCTTTTGCCCCCTGCTCCAGGCTTGGCTTATGGAAACCCAGAACTTTCCAAATTGCTGTGAACTTTGGAGAGCAGAAGCAACTGTGGAGCCAGTACATCCACAGTTATTTTTACAAATAAACGAAAAGTAAATTCCTTCCACATCTTTCCAGCACTTAACCAAGTATACAGGATAGGAAAGCTGATGGTGGTCAAAATTTTCATCTCATAGGCCTACCGAGAACAGTAAGTACACTTATATAAAAAGCACAAAATCCAACAGTCCAACACTTGTGCAAGGTACCTCTTAGGAAAAATCTATTTTTTTGAAAGGTAGGAATACAAAGTCCTTATTATTCCACATACTATAAAGCTTAAAATCCACTTACCAAAATGCTGTCAATTTAAGATTAATAATAATCACAATCACCATCATCGCAAGACGAATAGTTAAGATTATCTCCCTCTCAGCTTTGTTTCCCCAGCTGTACTTTTAAAGGATACCAACAGCAAGAATTTTCCCTTCCAGCGTTTCCGGGTTTATGGGTCTCCCAGTGCATTCAAGCAGCTTCCAAAGTCCTTGAACTCCCATGGTCCTTTCTTAGCTGCTTGGAGAGAAAACCTAGGAGGCACACAAGAAGGGATAACCCAAACATTACACAGCCCGCGTCTGCTTAATGATTGCAAACAGAAATAACGAGGCAGCCCATCGGGCCGGGCCGGGCCGGGGCAGGAGGCGGTCGCAGTGCCGGCCTTGCGGGGCGGGGGTTCACCTGCGCCGAAGCGGGGCCCGGCGGGGCCGCGGAAAGGCCGCCACAGGCCGAGCAGCCGCTGCGCACCCGGCGGCTCGGCGGCCAGGGAGCGCAAGGAGAGCCCCGGCACCGCCCCGCGGGCTCAGCGGCCAGGGAACGCAGAGATAGCCCCGAGACAGCCCCGAGACCGCTCCGCGGGCTCCGGAGCCGCCGAGCGCAGAGACAGCTCCGGCCCCGGCCCGGCGCTGCCCCGCGGGCCGCCGGGAAGCGTGGGGCGCGGGGCGGAGCGGCCGACCGTCCCGGAGGAGGAGGAGGAGCCGCTGCCCACCCCGCCCCTCACACGGCGGCCTGGGCGGCTCCCACCGCCTGCTCTCCGCCCGCGGGGAACGTCAGGGTTTCTGAGAAGGGCGGGCTCCTCGCCTACCTGGAAGAGACCCGTGAACCAACCACCAGAGAATCACAGATTCAATTAGGTTGGAAAAGACCTCAAAGATCATCGAGTCCAACGTATCAGCGAACACGACCATGTCAACCAGACCATGGCCCAACATCCAGTCTTCCCTTAAATACCGCCATGGACGGTGAATCCATCACCTCCTTGGGCAGACTATACCAAACGTCTAATCACTCTGTCTGTGGAGAAATTCCACCGAACATCCATCCTAAACGACCTCTTGTGCAGCGTGAGGCGATGTCCTCTTGTCCTGGCACTGGTTGCCTGGGAGAAGAGACCGACCCCCACCTGGCTACAACCTCTTTTCTTAGAGGTAGTTGTAGATTAAGGTCATCCCGAGTCTCCTTTTCTGCGGGCAAAACAGCACCAGCTCCTTCAGCCGCTCCTCACATAGCTTGTGCTCCAGGACCTTCACCAAGCCCTCTCTGAACATAGAAAGTCTCACATCACAGAACAAAGTCTCACATCACAGAATTAAGAGTCCTCTGTTTCCCCCCTCTTCCGTCTAACATTTTCCTTGCAGCCTGTACTGTCTCCAGTCCGGTCCCACCACAGCCCTAGTGCCCCTCACTGCATGCATCCGTCCCCCGGGAATTCCTAGGGAAAGAGCTCTGCGCCGCACAGCCCCGAGGACCTGCTTTCCTCCTGCTAATGCTGTAAGAACCCTATATACTACGTACTCCGGATGAAGTGTGACAGTCTCCCAGCCAAGAGCAAAGTAACTAAAACCAGAATTCCATCACTCTACTTAAGCATAACAGCCAGCTGCCAGCAGAGGAGACTCCCTGTTCCCCAGAGTAACTATCAGTAGTAAGCGAAACTTAGGACATATACTTGTAACTGCCTGCATGTCGTAAGAACACAGGTCAAGTATTCTAAAGAAAGCTGAGCCCTCAACCCAAACTCAGCTTGCAAAAACAGGGTCTGAAAATAGTTCATCTGGAAAATAAATTTTCAAAACCTATAGGTTCTGTTCAGTCATGAGGCTACAAGCTTTGGGAAACTAAATATTAGAGGTTAAGTCACCACGGCTACACAGAGCAGCCACTTTTTGTGAGCAAAGAGATCATACCTCCAGGATTATTTTGCTAAGTCAGATCCACTGCTTACCTACTTTGCTGAAGACCTTTTTCTGTGGGGTTACCATTCCCATGATAAATGAAAAGCAAACAACAAAATAGAAAACAAATTTTATTGAATGAAGAAAAGTCTAAAAGTCTCCCATTTTTGGTTAACAAAAGCAGCAACCTACAAAACCCCTGCATTCCATGACAAATCTTTTTATGTCAAAAAATTAATCCTTGAGCAGGTATGAACATTTGTATACAGAACGTTACAGCTGTTGAGATGCGTTTGGGCAAACAAGTGGATAAATTTCAAATCAGGGAAAAAACAGACTGCACGTGGATACCTGAAGAAGCTTGAATTGTTTGCTGGCTGAGAGGTATATCAATAGGGCTGCCAGCAGTTTTCGGCACTTGCGCCCCCTTCATACAAAATAAAAAAAAGCAGCAGAAAAAGGACAGAGATTTTAAGATTGAACAAGGAAAAGAACTGCCAACAGAACATAGTGTTCAGCTAGCTCATTTGGCTAATGGTAAATTCAGCTTTTTAATACTGAATTTCACAAGCTTGTGTTAAGTGAGTCCGTGCTCTCAAGAGGTTCCAGGATAAGAATTCAGCCACTATACCCACGGAGCAAAAGCAATAGAGACCTTCCCTCCTCAAACAAGTGACTCCTCACAGTCTAAAACAGGCAACCAGATAAGGGAAAAAAACTGACACCTGCTTCACAAGATATGATTATCGGACTGACAGAAGTCTTACAGGAACTAAATGGAGAATGTATATTCACTTTGTAAACGTGACAAGGTTTTCTAACCTATGTGATTTTCTTTTCCTTTGCACTGGATATGGGCAGGCTTAATAAAATGAAGTGTTAAAAAGGAAGGCAATGTTTACTCTTACCCTTACATCATTTGCAGAATAACCCTTTTTTATAAAGTCATACCATAATTTATCATGCTTTTGAACACTAAGTATCTTCAATTAAGTCTGTTTATTACACCGACTAATTTCAATCTGCTTTTATTTTCACAGATCAGAACATTGTAACTTATTTCAAAAGAAGCAATTGAGTTTGCTGTCATATTTTCCTTTGATTGCAAAAGTACAGTAGTCTGTGCTTATCTGTCACTTTATACATTGGCTCTCATCCACTGCAACCACATCCTCAGATTTATTTAATAATTATGAAGCTGTGTCTTATACCATAATTCCTATTCATATATGTTCTAGGTCTAATAAATCCCTACTATGTCTTGATTAAAACTAACTTTAATATATCAATTCTATCATCTAAAGTTAATTTTAATCATTTCCATCATAATCATTATAACTCTGATACCCACTGTTCCTCCTCTCCCGAAGACTAGATTTCTTCCACGTAGATTCTTGATGAAAGCTAGCACTGAAAGATCGACCCAGTCGTCCATGTTGTTTCTTAGAGATATTGTCTTCACTCTCAGATTTGCAGATTCCTTGTCCTTGTGTTTGGGATTGTTTATTCTGTCTAACATTTCCAAGTGGAAAATTCCAAGGCCCAAACCTTTGCCAGTTAAGTCTCTGAAAGGCAATGATGCAGTGAAGATTTCCTCCAACCTAATCAAAGTAAAAAGGCTCTTCGTTAAATGCACATGGGCACATTTCTTACATAGATATTTGACATCAACATCCTGGCAAGTAACACAATCCTTTCAAAAAGTGCAAACAAACAAAAAATGCAACAGCACACAAACCAGGAAAAATAAAAACCAACAACAAAACACAAAACCACAAACAAACAACTCGCATCAGTTCCAATCATTTCTCACATTCAATTACTGCCTTTAAGTTATCCATTTTATTGTTCATGTCTTTTTTACTCTCTAGCTATTTTCTCAGAAATTATCTGTTCTGGTCCATTCTGATCTTGCTGACACAATCTTCCATGGTGTCTTGACATTTGAAATCATCTCCTCAGTCCATTATTTCTCATAGACTTTCAATCTGCAAATCACAAATACATCCTCCACCCATGAGATGCAGCCCTATCTATAGGAAGGAAAGCCACACACATTGACACTAAGTCCACACAAGGGACACACATGATTTCTCTTATGCTCGATCCTGCTGGATTTTACGTTCTTTCCCACTTAAAGGTAGCTAGAGGGTCATGCCCCAAAGTGTCTGTAATTTGTCTATCTAAATCAACAAGGTTAAATACTATGACCAACTACACTGTATACACAGATATCCTGGCTGATCCTAGCATATGCCAAACTCCTGCTGTTCTATATCTTCCAGTGCAAATAAATATAAAAGACTCTGGTATGCAAATACTCATATTTTACTTTGCTTCTTCAGCAACACTTCACAACAAATTTCATTAGTGATCTCACACTGCTGAAGTAGGAGCAAGTTTGCAAAAATCTATTATGAATTTCCTCCCATCTTAGTAAGTTTACCTTACCTTCTTTGTTTTTCGATGCTGCAGTCCTCTCTCTAGGTGTCGAATATCTAAATATTCTGGATTTTGAGTGTTTAGGTCAGTGACAATATCTGTCCACCTGCAGAATAAAATTACTACTACTCAGCTAGCATTTATGAAAACTCAGCAGCACTTATTGTACTGTATGTACATATGTACATGCAAATACAGATCTGTAGCTTTAAACAGTCTTAGAACTGATTTAAAGATAAATGAATGTGTAAAGATCTAAAAGTCTCAGTATTACAGGCGTCAAGCTAGATTTAAAAGTGACGCTTTTAATCAAAGCATTCACAGTGATTATTCCTGCTCTTGGAAAACACCTTCCAAAATGAGTAAGAACACCATGAGTCATTAGTTACATTCCTTACACTCACCAATTCATCAGTTTGTGAAAGGAAGAAGAAAAGTGTGGTTTAAGCAAGGAGAAACACTAGCGTTTTCTTTATTGAAACCTCTCTTACCTTTGGTATTATTTTGTTTAAACCCTTTGTTTTCTCTGCACACTAAATCTGCTTTTACCAGACAACTTTCATCATAACTCATTCCTCCATCTTATTTAGTCCTAAACTATCAATTCAATCATTCTCCATCCACTCAGCTCTTCAAAGATTTACGGTTCCTTCTAGCACAAACAAAACAAATATCTTCATATTCCAGACCTCTTTAAACCTACACATCATCATTTCATTTCTATCAATGTCTAATTACCTGCTTCTCTCTAACACCACCCTCCAAGTTCAGAAAATGCACTTGTATCCCAACCTTTCCCCTCCTACCTTAAGCATAGAACTTTCTGCTAGCTCTCACTGGGAACACAGAGAAGGAAGAATGTATCCACAACCAAAATTAATATTACAAAGGTTATCTTCTATATTCAGAAACCTTTTCCTATGCCATTTGTAGTTTATATACCACAGGAGAAAGTTCTGTCAATTCTATAACATTTATACAATGTATAACATGCCATTTCTCAGCACAGTAACCACATGCATGTCATCTTAATTGTGTTGCATTTAATCTCATTAGTCCAAAATACCCAATGATGTGCAGTTATTGACACAGTCACATCGCTGACAAAACAAAAAAAAAAAAAGAAAAACATATTATCATTATTATTTGTTTTCACTGCTCTCCTCCTAATGCATCATGGTGGCTCCATAATTAATTTGGGGGTGACAGAGGAGCTATTTGCTAAAACTTATCTTTTGGCCATGGAATTAGTTTCTTGAGAAATACTACTATTTTGCACTGTTTCCTGATTTCAGAAATTGATACTAAGCATTATGAACGACAATGTCAAGTTAAGCTGAGAAAACTGTGCTAACAATTTATCATGACAAATATAACTAATTGATGAAATTTCTACGTAGCACCCTCTAGCTCTCCTAGTCTGCATGTCTAGTTTAGACATCAACTTTGTACGACCCAAGCCTCATCATAAATGTAGTGTTTTAATGCATAGGCAAGCTGTACACAACAGAGTACAGGCTGTAGCTGCATCTGAGCTAGGAGGTATCTGTGCACAGAATATCCTGTGCACAGCCCAGACACAGCTTGTGGATGTCCTCAGCTGCAGGGTAAACTCCAAACTATAACAGCCATACAGGCTGTAAGTTGGAATTGGCACAATTGCAGACAGCTGAGGTGTCTTTTCCTCTTCACTAAGGTAAGATGTGTCACACCCAAACGAGAGATGAACTTTGGCTTTCAACAGCCCACATGTGTCCTGAGAGGTGTTATGAAGCTGCAGAGCCAGCCCTAAGGTCAAAACACAAAGTTTCTCGCTAAAGCACCATCTGTTTCTGTTCGATAGATATATCTAAATGTCTAAAGATCTAAAATGTCACTTGGTGACCCTGAGTGGAGAAATACAAGCTATTTTGAAAGAACACATTGTTTTATATTCTTACCAAGTAACATACCTTTTACAGTGTATTGTTGGATGCTTTCTGCTTGGCTCTCCAATTAAGATCCAATATTCTACTTCTTGCTGCAAGACACGACCTCTGTTCAATAGAAGACACAATCCTAGTAAGATTTATTGTGCATTTTAAAAAGAAAAAGATACTAACATTCTATTGTTCCTTTTAGGATTTTCTAACATTTAAAATTGTTTCCTCGGCCAAACTAAAAACCAGCTCCTGTACTATAAGTAGTGTTTGCAATTGTGTACAGGGAACCTTTAGTTTCACAAGGCCTGAAGCAAGCCTTGTGGAAGCTACTGCACATTATTTGGAAAGAAGACAGATATTCATCAAAAATAGTGTTACTTAGATGAAAAGCAGCCTGGCACATGTTCTAAATATAAATATACAGGTAAAACAGAAATAAGCCACAGGAATGTGGAACAAACATCTCCCTCCTGATCTGTGATTGTCTAACAGCCACGACAGAGTCCTTTCCATTACTTTTAAATGACACCTCCACTGACAATTGTTACTTACAGCTACAAAGTAACCTGTAAGAACACAACTGGTAACTTCAAATGCTTTCTCCTAAGCATCCAATACCCCATGTTAAAAATTCAAACCTTGAACTGATACTACTTTAAGTTTCTGATCAACTTCCAAGGAACTCAAAGCCTGCAGAAACCTTGTCAGGGAAAATTTGTGGCAGGCATCAGGGTAGACTGAAGAGATACACAGGATTGTTTTCTGACTTCCTGTGGATAATGATCTTGTGAAAAACTACTTCAGTTTCAATTGTAACAAAACCTGAGATTTTTTTTCACCCAGGGTATTAAGACAGCATATGGCTTTAGTGCTTGCAATAATTTGTTTATCTATAAAAAATTCCCTGTAAAATAACAATATATGCCATCATTGCACAGATGGGAAACCAAGACACAGGATAGATTGACTTACCTAAAGTCACACTGGAAGTCTGTGGTTGAACTGGGAACTGAACCCAGGTCTCCCGAGTCCAAATCCAGCAACCTAAGATTATACAGGAAGTCTGTGGGTGACCTAAGAACTGTACCCTAAGCTCAGCCTAGCAACCTATCTACCTACTGCTTTTGGAACTGAAAATGTCTCTTCACTTGATTTTTAAAGAAAAGCTTTCCTTTATAAACAGAGCACAAAAACAGGTAAACAAGAACTGCTCCAGAATCTTCTGAAATCAAAACACTTTTTTAGTAGGACCAGAAAATACAAAGAAAACAAGATGTTCTTCTGGTCTTACCTCCAGCCTACTGAAAAGCTATAAAACCTTCCCGAACTTATTATTTCATGTTACATTGTTAGAACTGCTGTTAGGAAAAAAAATCTGATATGACTTAAAAATAATTGGTGACTGGGAATCCTTTTCAGCCATGGGTACACACTGAACAATATTATTTTGCAAACCGAAGTTTTGATGTTGTAAACTTTTTTTTTTTCACTTTGGTTTTCCAGTACAGATTCCTAGTAACTGATTGTGTAAGTAAGCCATTAACGTTTTGTTAAACTTAAGCAGACTGATGTGTTGCATTTGTATTTGGGGCATATTTTCCATATTTTTCTCACAAAGATGGTACATCAGTGAACATGATCTTAATAAAAAACGGTATTCTTTTGTTCACATAGTAAAAGTTTTCATTAACCCTACGGTAAGACTCACACTGGGAACAATTAGATTCATACAACTGTGTTTTATAACCTCCAAAAAATTATCATTTTGAACTCCAAAAGCAGAGCTAGCATTCTCCATCCCTTGATATGACGCTACCTCTTCTTTTCATTGTTTAATATTCCTCACTATTGGTATCTGGTAATTTTGTGAGGGATTGTCTTCCTATGCACTATGATAATACTAATAAATACTAATCAATGGTTGAACCTCAAGAAGTCCAACAGAAACCTCCAGTACACAATGTATTTGTAACTACCTAGAGGGAAAACAGTTTAATTTGATTCTGTGCAAGAGGTAAAACTACACAGAGCAGAAGGTTAAATGTCTTACAAAACATAAATCGTCTCATCAATTAATACTTTTAAACTTACAATCTGTTGTTTTAATGCAAGACCCCCCCCTAAACTCATGAATATCAATGGTATTATACTCTTTTAAAACTAAATTTAATTGAAACCTTTATCAACTGTTGTATTACATTATCCTGAGTAATGTCACCCTGAGAAATCTGGAATTATTCAAGTGACTATTTTTATTCTAAAACAACTGTCATATTATTCTTCTCCTGATCTTTTAGAAGTCCTCCAACTGTGATAGTCCAAAAATCTCTTCTAGCTTCTCTCCTCCCAGCCCCTGCCAATTCCTGGTAATAAAGTATTCAGATATCTTTACTTTTCTGTATCTTACACTCCACTAGTTGCAGTTTATCATCATTATTAGTCAACATTGCAAAAAAGGTATGCAATCACCATCCTGCAATATCTGCACAGTCCTTGTTTTTGCCATACACAAACACTGGTTTCTAAGTGCAGTTGTTATCATATCCACCCCATGATGGATTATCACTGTAGGCTTTTTGCTTCTAAGGAAAAATTGCAACATACACACACTTCTTTGGTTTTTCCCTCCAAGTTCTCTGAGAACAGAGTCCCTCCAAAACTAGCTGGCTTTCTATTGTTTGAAATTAAAAGAACCACCTGTCTTTTTTCAGCCCATATGTTTTTATTTTTCAGACTAGTTAGCTTCACTTGTCCTTCAAGTAAATAATTACTCTCCCCACAGCTGGCTAAAATGTCTTTAAAAAATTTCTTGGTACCACTCATAGTTTTTTTAAGTTCTCTCAACCTAGTGTACTTAGTCAGGTTTAATTTTAAGTCAATCCTTTCAAATCATACCACAGTGTTCCGCTAGCTCAGACATAAATGCCTTTATAACACACACTGAAATGCTACTTAGGGAAGAAAAATGGTATCAACTTGCAGTAAACGTTTCTGTATGTTCCTTCCACTAAAACAAGCACAACACAGTATCTTACCTATAGGCTTTACTAGCTTTTACTGGAGTTGCTTCAAATCCAATTGGACAAAAATAATGGTTTTGGCAATGGTAGATGTAGGCCATTGATTCATCTTTCAGTCCACGTGTTAGCTTTGCAAGGGCCCCTGCAGCTGCAAAGAAAGTTCAGATTACAGGCCAGGGTGCTTTGGATCCTGCAAAATGTATTCAGCAAAAAAAAAGACCTATTTGGTAACAGTAAGTAGTTACACAGCTTTTTAAATGACACAACATGACCTGACAGGCACACAGAAGATAGTTTTGATTTCTTGTTATTTTTCTTTGCCAGGCAGGAAATTAAATAGCTGCCACACACTTTGTACCAGGGCAGCGTAATAAAGCATGCTTTGTATTTGGATCAAAATTGTATTAAAAATTATTGTTGAGCAAAAAAAAAAAAAAAAGGAACCAAAAGTATCTCTAAACATAAGAAATATACACTGCAACACAATGCAGTCATGATGCCCCCAAGTCACAGGTGGCACACATCATTTAGTATCATAAGCTTCTTGGAGCTTCCTAGTCTCAGGAACACAGTTGGGCATGAATTGCTTTGCAATGTGACCACAATACTCAGTTTCAGGAAAAGACTAGAAGAGGCACTGAAACGTGCAGAATTTTCAAATGTGAAAATTCAATTTCAAATGTGACATTTCCCAGGAATTTTCAGGAACAACAAAAAAAAATTATTTCCACTTTTTATATTCTCCCCCAAAACATTCTTCAGTGTGGTTTTATGCTTTTAAAAAACATTTAAATTACAAGATAATAACCTAGACTATACCAAAAGCTAAGAAACTGTGTATGAAAGTAGAATTAATTTTTTAAGGTAGCACACTAAAAGGTAGACATAAAAATGCAGCTTCATAAGCTAATTGAGAACAATCACCTAACTTTTAGAGACAGATGTTAGCTAAAATCAGTCAGAATGGATGAGTTCATTCACTTTAAAACTGGGTTTTTCAAAAGTATAAAACATTTATTAAGGACTAATACTTTTGTGCTAAACATTCTAAATTTTTATATGATACTGATTTCTAAAAAGCTGCAACAAAAATGTGTTGCTCTCCCAGTGCATGACAGCAAACAAATCTTCCCACACACTTACACAGAACTGGAAATGCAGTGTTCTCCTGAATACCTTAAAACTCTAGTCTTTTGATAGCAGAATACGTAGCAAAAAATACAAATTATCATAACAAAAAGGTAGAAATTAAAATTTTTGCAAAATAGGAGGAAAAACAGAAACAGAAAAATCAGGCAATTTGGATCTACTTGATAGCTTATCTCAAACTGGAAGCACTACTTACAGACTTTGTCCTGTCAAATGCTATACAGTGCAAGAGTTTTCAGTTTATACACTGTAAGATGAATGCCTTAGGATTAGCTACGTACCAGTTTCTCCAGCTGTCTTGTTCTTCCCATGAGGTTTATACAGAACATATGAGCATCCCTTGATATGGAAGTGATCATTTATTTGCCTAAACCATCTGAAACAACAAGCTTAAAGATTGTAGTAACTCAAGAGTTATAAAATGCAATTTTATTTCGTCCTCCTTTTCCTGTGCTTGACGGTTTATGAAAAAAAGTCTCTGTGTGCTACTTTAAGTTCCTACCACACTAATATATATTGTAGATGACCATGGTACCAAATACAATCAAAACTTAACAAAAAACAGAGAAATAAATATGCAAAGCCTTTTCCTTCATTTTGCTTTTTCAGATCCAACATAGATCCATAACAACTAAAGGTCTGGATGTGAAATGTTGGTTCTCTTGTGCTCAGCCCAGTCACCTTTAATGTTCAGCTCCTCAGCCTTTAGAAAGACACCCATATTTCAAGGTACCAAACTTCAACTACAAACTTTGTAAGCTACATGAAATCTAAGACACCAGAAAGGACCCTTCAAGCAAGACTTTCTGCACATCATTTTGCGTTTATGTCACATAAGCTTCACAAAGCCCAAGTGTTACAGGAGTCCCATACTGCAACTCCTCACAGCAGCAGTAAGTGAGGACAAGTCTGCAATTTTTCCACATTACAAGATTTAAATTCACATGTCTGAAGATAATACCTCAATCATAAAGCTATGTTGGGTGATGGGGTTGGCTCCCAGTCCTCCTATTTCCCAGTCTGCCAAGTACTTTAAAATTATTTGATCAATGGCGGAAAATAACAAACAGAAGGGTAACTTCTCTGACGTACACAGGACACTCACAGGGGAAATCAAAGAAGAATTACAAGCTTAACTTTTGGCTGTACAGACTGTTGACGTAAAGAGATTGAACATCAGCTTGGTCTTTAACAGTTACTATCCCCTGACAAACTCCTGAAGTTACATATCTTGGATCTGAGTCTCCTAAGGCAGGTAAGAAAATTTGCATTACACTTTTCAGTGATCTAGCCAGCATGCTGGCTGGAGAACAGATTGCTGTCACATCTTCAAACCCAGCATCAACTTGCTGAGTCAAACACTATATATTGCCTTCAACACTATATATTGCCAAAAAAAAAACCCTGAATCAAATGCAACTCATAAAGCAAGCAAGAACACTGCAAAATTTTTTTAAGTTCACGGAACAGTAACACAACAAAGCCCTGTCAAGATGTTCAGCACTCAAGTACAATATGCTCCTTGGCTCTGTTTAATCCTAAAATTCCTTTAAGACAAAAAGAAAAAAAAGGCTCAAAGATTTTAGGTTCAACTTATAAATAATAGGAAGCAGCAGAGCAGAAGTGATAAAAAATTCTGAAACTGAAGTGTTCTGTGACTTCAGCCTCACGTTTTTGTTTTGGTTCCCTCCCTTCCTGCCCCCAAACAGGTCCATTGCAGCAAAGGTGCAGCACTATCTCATTTTCAATTCTTAAATTCTAATTTACATAAAGCATATCAATTTACATAAAGTATATCAATTGCATTTTCAGGCTGTTTCAGTGATATTAGCAAGCATTTAACATGCATTTTCAAAAACTGGAAAATGAGTGTAAAGAAAAAATTCCTATCCAGGAGACAAGACTCATTAGAGTATTATACAACCATTAAATAAACTGAACTAAAAATCAAATGGAATTTCACATTCACCTGACCCATGTAGCAACATCACACTATACAAAATGACCAATGCAAACCACTCTTCAAAAAGTTTCTTTGGGCTGTGTCAGAGTACCCAAGTATGCTTCATTATCCTAAAGCTGAATAGGGCTAGCTTGTGTTAGCCACCTTTTCTTCTTAAATAAATGAATTACTGTTGTATTTGTCAAGGTTCTGTCTCTTAGCTTCATGTTATTTTTGCATACATTAACAATTTAGTTTCATCAAAAGAACAAAACATACCTCATTAGAGTTGTATTTCCAGTGAAGGGACCAAACCTAATCTCCTCAAATGGGGGCTGAAAGCCCAGTATATGCAAAGCTTCTTCTTGCGTGATGGGTGGCAAACTGAAAAAGAAAAAAACAAGGAAAAAAGTAGTCTTTAATAAAGTAATAAGTAACATATTTTAGACGCTCTAGTGGCAAAGCAGTCTTTGTGTGCCTTACCTTCCAGCTCCCAGTGTACTATATAAGAAATTCCAGCAAGATACTAAGGATGATATTCCACAAGAAGTCTTGTACTGAGGTCGGCTAACACAATACCTTAAACAAAAAAACCCAAACGCATTAATAAGCATCTTGATTTAGTCAGAGGACCAATCTGAACTACTTTCCTGTATGCCATGTCACCGAAGTGCCATGTTATATTAAATGTTTTTATGTCACCTGTATGAAAAAACACAACAGTATTCTTTGAAAAAAAAATTAAGTATGTTAACCAATTTCTTTGTCAGATGCTACTACCCTATTTCATATAAATCAGTCAAGTTTCTGAGAGCCCCATGGGAGTTCTGTACAAACAATTCCGTAGGAAAAAATGGTAATGTACTAATAGCGTACAGTCCCTTCTAACATGTATACTTGGAGTAAACTGCATCTCTACCAATTTACTAATGAATGTCATTCCAGGTCACAGATTCCCTAAGCTAAGTCTAATTTTCTGATGTCACAGACATAGAGATTCATTAAACTAAGTGAATTTAGTGAACTGTACTCATATGGTAATAGCTTGTACAGTCTGTGTATGTATGCCTAATACCTCCCCAATTCTACTATAAAAAAAGTTATGAAGACATTATTAAGTAGTTTTAAATCAAAAAACTAGCAACAGTGTTTAGTGACAAACTGCATGGGGATAATCTTAAACACAATTAATAAACACTACCATCTCCGAAGGTCCAACACTTTCCTCTCCTTCACATCTTCAAGAGCTGAACGCTGAGGACACTCCCTGTATTGTTTGCTTTTTTTGTCCACAGATTTTTTCTTTGCCCCTTGTTTCTTCATGTTGCCTGCAAAACAGATTTCAGGAATAAAGGAATGCCTAGTTTACCTTTCATAGCTTTCTTTTCATAAAAGCATACAGCTCAAATAAGAGACATTGGTTGTGCTAGTAGGTGCAAACCGGAAAGCTCAAACACATAATGAAGACTGTCAACAGGTTTGTAAAGGTGCCATTAACTCTGCAAACAACAAAGTGTTTATATCATGAACAGAATTAATGATATCCTGTCTAACTGTTTAGAGAGATAAGTCAATCTGATTATTCTAATGCGTTAAACCAGCCATCCCAGAAATAGCCTCTCGGACCAACACGGACTTCCCACCTCCTAGCATGAAATGCACAGGCAAGATAATCAAATGTTGTTTTTCACTGCCAACCTTGTTACCAGCTTGTGTTGAAAACTTATATGCAAATTCAGTAAGAATAATATATACCTGAGGTTTCTTCCTTTTTTGTAAGCCAGAAGCTTGGAGAGTTGGGCCACGTGCTAGAGCAGAAATATTTTTGTTCCATTTTGAAACCATCACATTCAGATGAAATATACCAAACATATTTTAGAAATTATGACCACCTTCTAAGATCTTATCATTTGTTTCCTACTTTTATTTAAGGACATTTTATGTACACATGAAAAGACAATGGCAACTTGCCAAACACATTCTCAGGTTTTGTTAAATCGGTTTCATACTAATGTAGAGAAAACAGCAGTTTGACTAGCTAGCCAAGCCATTAAGGAAAAAAAAAATCCACAGCCCACTCTAGATAAACAGAGGGATTATGGGACAAAGAAAACCAACTGGGTATGCAAGTGTTTCACTCACAGTTGCAATCTGTGACTAGGCAGAGAAAGAACAAAGGAGGCAGCAAAGACACCAGTTTTAAAGAAATGGGATTCCTAACACTGTGTACATGTAGCAAATAGAAATGAATTAAATTCTGTTATGGAAACCTACTGCTTTCCTAGGCAACTGTCATGATTCCATTGACTTCTTGTCATGAACAAACCTCATCTTCAAAATAATCTCTTAAGTTCTTGAAACATTTCTGCAAGTGACAAATCTGTATTTAACAGGCAAAAAATAATCACTGCACAATGCACTAGGTCCTATTAAAACAAAACAAAAAAGAATCACTCCAAAAATACAGTGGGGAAAAAAAATCCAGAAACCACCCCAAACAATACACAGTTAAGCAGCAGCCAACCTTGTTTTAGAGCCACTTCCCCAGGCTTTTAGAGCCTCTTGACTTTCACTCCTACCTCACTTTCTTATTTCCCAATGAGAAGGTTCCTTGAAATGAAGTACAGGCTCTTCTACAGCAATTCCTCGAGATACACACATGCTGGCCAGCCCCCTTCACAAACAGGCTGTAAACATGGAGCTTTTTACTTTCATGTCAAAGCTTCACTCTCTCACTCACCTGCTTTGTTCTTCAGATTGGTGTTCACGCCGTTGAACTCCGATTTGTCTATTTCCCATGCCAGTGGAAGCTTTCCAAGACTGCCAGGCAGGCTTTCCAAGTTAGCATCTTCACTGTAGATTATCTCTGAAGCACCAGTTTGAACACTGAGTAAATTAGGTGTGTTATTTCCAACATTTAAGGCAGCACTGCCTGATAGGCAGGCACTAACTGAAGCACTTGGGCTTTTACAAATAGATGTCACTCTGTTTAAAAAAGCATAGTCTGAGCAGATGGTATAAAATTTCTCTCTCGTGTGAGTCACAGGACATCCCCATGGATAATGCCCATCTCCCCTGGACACCAGTGATGCAGTGGAGCCGTCTGACATGCAGTATGGCTTCACGGGATCGTGAAGGGAAGCTTCTGGGGATTCTTTCCCAGGTCTGTTTTCAGTGTTTCCTTTACTTCCAGAACCATTTTCCTTTTCATCTTCTGAAATGGTAGGCATTGAATGATGCTAAAGGACTATTGCACAGATAAGAATACCTTTATGTTTTAACTACAATCAGGTTTTCAACATTGCCTCCATTGCCTCTGTGAGGTATTGATGAGGCACCTGAAAGAAAATGAGAATTTTGTACAGGTCTCTCGATCAACATAAAGTATATACAAAGCTTATCTTTGAACTCATAGCCAATAAAAGCTGAAGTACCCTTTAAGATTCATCACAACATTTCCTAAGCGTATCTAGAACTCTACAACAGCACTTCTTATTATCTGATAAGTTTCCAACAGCATACACCACAGAGATACCATGATGAAGACATAACTACACTTATAAACCAGCACACAAATAAAAAAAAAATAGAAAAAAGTTAAAAGCTTCCTACATTTATGCTGCTGTGGTTGATCTCTTCTATCCCTTACAGTCACAATATACTATTGAATACAAAATAATTTATACAAATTCATACATTGCAGGAACAGCAACTTAAGGCCACTTAATTCCACCAAATCCTGCATACTTTCGCTGTTCAAGTGAAGTCTGAGAACAGTTACAGTAAATATAACCCCTCCATCGATTGTAAATTGACGAAAGTACCCTCAATCTGTTCCACTGCTTTCCTCCAATGGCTGCCAAGGATTCCCTTTATTTTATGTGCCACCTATCCTTCAAGACGTGAGAAAGAAAAGCAGGTGTTGTTTATGGTAGCTAAGAATTACCAAAAACAAATTTAGAAGGCTGGCTGGCTTGCTTTAAGCGATCATTTTTAAAGGGCAAGCTGACAGCATCTGTGTTATCTGTCATCTCAGCAGCCTGCCCGTCTACAGATACGCGCCGCAGATGGGAACCTGCCGCGAGGGAGGCGGGAATTCTGCTCCAGAGCCGCCTCCTGCGACACGGGC
>VXBA01000266.1:106316-145803 GCA_013399895.1 Serilophus lunatus
CCGCTGCGCGCCCTCACGGTGCCCCGGTGGAACCGGCCACGCCCCTCCCGGTTGGACCGTGACTGCGCCTCGGCGCTCTGAGAGGCGCCTCTTTGGCCGCCCGTCCGTCCCCCCCACCTATGCGCCCTCGTGGTCTCGCCCGCCGGTGCCCCGCGGGCGGGCGGGGGAGGGAGAGGAGGGAAAGGTTCGGGGTGGCGGCGGCGGGAATTGCAGTGGGCGTGGAAGCTCGGCACAAAGCGGACACCGGGCTGAGGCAGCTGGGCCTGTTCAGCCGGGAGAAAAGGCGACTGAGAGAGAGCCTCATCAGTTCTCATAAGTATTTGAGCTGAAGGTGTCAAAAGGATGGAATCTGGCGCTTCTTGGTGATGATGCCAAGCAACAGGACAATGGGAAGAAACTGATGCAGTAAGTTCCACCCGAACATGAGGACGAACGTCTTTACTGTGCGGGTGATCATGCGCTGAAACAGGTTGCCCACAGTGGTCGTGGAGTCTCTCTCACTGGAGAGAACCATCTGGATGCAATCCTTTGCAGTGCGCTGTGGGATGACTGCTCGCACAGGGAGGTTGGACCAGGTGACCAACTGTTGTCATCTGGCCCCTTCCAACTGTTATCTCTTTCACCCGTTCTGTGAGTCTGTGACAAAGCAAAGTGTTGCCTAATGAAACTTGATGCAGATGGCCCATTGTCACTGCCACCCAGAGTGCTGCAGGTGCTCACCAAGCCAGCCACTGGAGCTCCCTGGGCAGCTCTTGGGTCACGCTGTGCCCTCACTGCGTCCCCTTGGTGTGTGGGCACTCTGCACCTGCTGGCACCTGCCTGCTCTAGATGGCCCAGGGGATGCCTGTGACACCAGTCACTGGTGCCCTGAGCTGTTAGGTTAACGTGGGATAGGGTAGGCTAGGCTTATGGAAGTCTTGGCTCAACATTGGAGTCACACTTCTAACTTGGCCACATCTTCCTGTTGAGTGTGGGAAAGGTGTAGGAGCATAATATTGAGCATTGGATTCTCCCAGGGAGCAGGGGACTAACATCGAGGCATTTATTTGCCCCAGGTTTCTTCTCTTGGTTCCTCCGGCAGTGGTAAGATCACATGTAACACAAATGCATCTGGAAGGAATAAAAGGGGTTTTTTTCAAGTTTTTTTCAAGTAACAGTGTCTGGAACTGCTGACAGTATTTCTGATCTCATCCTTCAGTCAGCATAATGTCAACATGAACAAACACAGTCACACTGAAGATATAACTGGAGTCATTCTGGTACTGCCACCCTTATTTAAATTTCATTTATTTTTAAATATCCGGATGTGTGATACTAAATGACTGATTTTATAACAAAGTAGTTGCAAAATTTTAATTAAAAGAAATTGAAAAATTATTTTCTTGCTGCCAAGATTCACTGGCAGTGATTACAGCACAGTTCCCTCAGCCCATAGAGCTCCTACTCCCTACAGTAGTTTCTGTGAGAAGTGGAAAAAAAAAAAGTGGGAAAAAAAATCAAGTATCTCCTCAACTGATGGAGTTATTTGATAGTTTTCAGCAGTTAGGCAGAGCAAAGTAGCAAAAGCCCTCTAAAAGTTGTGGGTAAAGCCAGGTTTGCCATCCCCTGTGTTAATGAAACTTCCCTGTCCAGCCATCTAGGAGCCACTCTGGCAGTCACACTCACACCACCTGAGCTGGGATCCAAGTCCCTTCATTACACCCCCCCTCACTCACTCGCACAGTCAGACCAGCCAGAGTGTCCCTACCAGCTCGACCCCGGGTTTCCCATAGCAGAGTCTCAGGTCCTTAAAGTAATTTAATTTTGGTCCAATAAATAAAGTAACAAAATAGCTCAAGCTGGTGCCTTCAAGGAGAGACCCCGAACAGAGGAACCCCTGGGCTTTTATATCCTCACAGTCTAAGGATGAGAAAGTCTAGGGGTCGTTGGCTCCTGCTGGGTCTCTGAGTGTCCGGTCCCCTGGCTGGGCCACAGGTCCCTGTGCCCTTTGTTGGGCAAAGGGTCGGCAGTTCATGGCCTCTTACCTTGGACTGGGGCTGCAGCCCCCACCAGATCTCAAGCTGGAGCTGGACACTGAGCCACATGCACTGAATGTGTTCTGGACACGAGCTTTCAGTATTTCATGTGACGTAATCCTGAGGCAACCTGCCTCTTGTAATGGAGAGCATTCCTTATGCCTTTGCCAGCTGGAAGCCTGTTGAGCCTTAGTTGGCCAACAGCCTTTGATGTAATTAAATAATTCTGCCTCCAAATCATTTTTATCTGAGCCAAATTATAGGCATTAGGATAGCAGCAGCATTGGCTTTGGCAGCCAGGACTAAAATTAGGTTGCATGATTTATCTTACAACTTGTTTGGGTGCTGACAAATAGTGGCAGATCTTTGCACGGATTCCCTGAGCTGCACTTAGGTGGAGGAGAGAAGCTGGAAGAAAGAACATCAGAAGGGTGGAAATGTGTCACCTTTACTTCATTGATGCTGTGCTCTTTTCAATATGTCAGTGCCACCCTGCTAGGAAGAGGAAGGATTTCTGTGAATTCTATAGCTATCAAATTTCTTTTTAAATAGAAACCATCTTTAAAGTTCTGTTCCACTAGAGGAGACTGGCTTCTCTCATACAGCAAAATATAAGCGGAGATGGAGTGCGATTTCTGCCTGTAAAACATACGAAGAGATGGAGAAAGGAGCTAAAGAGGTATGGGTACAAAATAGGGACTGTATGAATTTTTAGGCTGGAAATTGCAAGCCTTCTAAACTGTGGATTGTCCTGAAAGTCATGTCAGTGGAAACATCACGGGGCAAAACCTATGTCTTTAAAAGCTGGAGCTTGGTCATTTTTTAAGGCACTTTATAACGAGGTTGTTGGTTAGAAAAGACCGCGTTCATTGACCCAAGTGGTCATTTCTCAGCTTGCAGTTTTCTCCAAGCAAATGACTTTTGTGTGCTTTTTCTCTAAACATATTTACAGTATTTCAAAATACAAAGTACAAAATCTCTTTGAAGTTCATGACTGCTTGATGACTATGTTCAATGTTCTATATTGTTTGCCTTAAAAAGAGAAAAGCAGTAAGGATCAAAGTTGAAATTATCTTTTGAGGTTTAAATTCTTCCATGAAGAAACCTCAATTTTCCTGACGTTTCTGCAGCTAAAAGAAAAGCAATGCATTTGGGCATATATGTGTGTACAACCTACCTGAAAGGAGGTTGTAGCAAGGCAAGTGTTGGTTTTCAAGTAGCAAGTGCTGAGAGGAAATGGTTTCAAGTTGCAGCAAGGAAGGGTTTAGACTGGATATTAGGAAAAAAATCTCCACAGACGGGGTTGTGAAACAGTGGAACAGGCTGCCCAAGTTAGTGGTTGAATAACTGTCCCTGGTGGTACTGAAAAGGTGTGTAAATGTGGTGCTCAGGGACATGCTTTAGTAGTGGAGTTGGCAGTGCTGGGGTGATGCTTGGACTCGACGCTTACCGGTCTTTCCAACCTGAATGATTCGGTTTGTGGTTGAGAGTAACACTCGTGTGTGGCACTAGCTTCCTGGAGCCTGAGGTTGGAGTATTTGACAAAGGGCCATGGAATCCCCACGGGGCTCGCTGGGCAGATGCCCTGGTGGGCAGCGAGCTGGTGAGCGGCCCCTTCAGCTCTGCTCCAGGCAATCCCAGCCCCGCGCTACCGGCTGCCAACACATCCCACAACCACAGAGCTGTTCTGGCTGGAAGGGACCATCTGGAGACCATGTCGTCCAACCCTCTGCCAAGGCAGGGTCACCTAGAGTGGGTGGCACGGGGCGCCACAGGCAGGGCTCGGATGACTCCCGGCCGCGGGCTCCGAGCAGCGCCGCCCCGCCAAACCCNAGCGCGGAGCGCAGCGCGGTGTGGGGGCCCGGGCTGCGGGCCCAGGCGGCGCTCCCCGCCCGCTACTTCTACGTGCAGGCCCGGGACGGCGAGGGGCAGAGGTGAGGGCGGCGGCGGCTTTGCGGGGAGGCTGTGGGCAGGGCCGGGCCGGGCGGCTTGGGATAGTTCTTGTAGAGAGGGAGGGCTAAGAGCTCTTTACTTGACTTTCTCGATATATCACTTAGCAAATGCTAGTCAATCTTTTAAAGGAGTATCAAATAAGGGCACAAGGAGGTGAGATGAGGATGAAAATATCCAGCAGCAAAACATGTGTGCTGGTCCAACCAAAAATTTATGATGTATTCTCCTTTGTCAAAACTTTGACAATGACTAATACATGTAATTTATTACGCTTACTGTTAATTAAACGGTGTATGGTGTTTATTAAGATGCTTGTTTCCACTGTTAGGAATATCAGGATTTCTCTGACATGCGTAGGCATGAGATCAGTACAGTCATTTACAAATTACTCCATAGGCCATCAGGTAAAAGGAGCAATAGCCGTAAGCTAAGACACATTTAGGGTGGCAGGGCACTCACTGGCACAGGCTGCACAGGGAGGTCCTGGAGTGTCCCTCTCACCTGCTCTGGGTGACCCTTCCTTGGTGAAGGGTTGGACCACATGATCTCCAGAGGTCCCTTCCAACACTAATGATTCTGTCATTTTAGGAGGACAGTCATGACTTTCCATCTCTAATCGTACAACCTAGACAGGGGCTTGAAATGCTCTGTCCAGGTCATCCAGATTAGATGCACCATGACCCATGTGAGTCTGGAAGCTGCCATTTCAGTTTATCTTGGAGATTAAATATGTTCTGCATTTAGTTGAACAACTCTCTAGTATGTCTGGATAAGTTTTAGGAAAGATGACCAGGCTCTTGGACTCTTAGTCCAGCCACTCCCACCACCTCTTTCTCTATCCCAGATTCTCCTCTCTAAATATTTAGGACTGTATTAAAAAGAGATGACCCCACTATGTTTTTTTTTTGAGACATTGGTATTTTTAAAATCCTTTTTTTCACCCCGTATGAGCTACTATAATGATTAAGAAGTTTAACTTTGTTCTTTACTTCCTTAAATCATACTTGGAAAATAAAGTACTCTGAAAACATTTTGCTTCTGAATGTAAAATAACAGACTTATTAAGCTGCTAAAGTGAAACTTGTTCTAGTATTTTTAATTTTTTTTTAATAGAATCATAGAATGGTTTGGGTTAGAAAAGACTTTTAAAGATCATCTCATTCCAACCCCCCTGCCATTGGCAGGGACACCTTCCACTAGACCAGGTTGCTCAAAGCTCTGTCCAGCTTGACCTTCAACATTTCTGCTGATGCAGCATCCATAATTTCTCTGGGCAACCTGATTCCATGTCTCATCACCCTCATGGTAAATTATTTCTTACTTAAATCAAATCTACCCTTTTTCAGTTTAAAACTGTTGTCCCTTGTTCTGTCTCTGCAGGACAGGACACCAAGGTACATCCAGCGAGATCTGCATTTATGTGCATGCCCTCTACCTGTCCATCATTTTATACTTGAGCTACTACTAATCAAGAAGTCACTGAAAATCTGTCGACTTGGAATAGGTTGGACTAAGAAACCTGTTGTTTGCTTTTTTTATTAAGCTCCACTTATTCTCCCTCTAGGTTCACTTCATCACCTGGTGAAAATGCATTCCAGGTGAAGATCACTGCTCCTGAGGAACAGTTCACTCGGGTTGGTGTGCAAGTATTAGATAGGAAAGATGGTTCCTTCCTCGTGAGATACAGGATGTATGCAAGCTACAAAAGCCTGAAGATAGAAGTCAAAACTGGAGATAAACATGTTGCACAGTCTCCATATATTTTAAAAGGTAGGAGGCAGCATTAGACACAGATTTCCTATCACAGTTTTTTCTCACAAACTGTGTCCCTGAATGTCTTGTAGGATAAGAGTAGCATTCTTTGGGACCTCAGTACTTTTCTGAACTATCAAATCTCATTGGAATTATGGATTCAGACTATTCAAAATAATAAAAGGAAGCAAGTGCTGTGAAGGTGTTTCCTAGCAAACCCATGTAGAAGGCTCACACAGAAGCTGATATAGGCTGACATGACTCTGTTGGGGTTTAAAAAAAATTCAAACATTAGAGAGTTTGTCCACTTAGAGAGTTGCTGAAGGTTTGGCCCTAAGCAATGAACGTTCAGTGCCTGACCTGCTTTTGTAATCTCAACAGGTCAATAGTATGACTTTTAAAAATAATAATTGTGTTCCTGATAGGACCTATTTACCATGAAAACTGTGACTGCCCTGAGGAGGACAGCAGTGTATGGCTACAAGAGATGAACTGCCCTCAAACCATTCCACAGATTCAAAGAGACCTAGCAAATTTTCCCATTGTTGATCCAGACAAGATTGCAAAAGAAATTCCGCAGAGGTTTGGACAAAGACAGAGTTTGTGTCACTACACCATCAAAGACAACGAGGTATGGAATGGCTTGATCTGAAGTCCATATGGGAACTTGATAGCAAATCATGCAACTGGACAGTTTGGCTGTTCCCAGTTGCAAAAACTTCTTGTAGCCTCTTCCTTTGCTTGCTTCTCTGTCCTTGACCACTTTGCAGTTTGTATATGAGCTCAGCAATATCTGTCCTACTACAATCATCTAATTTGGAGTGCGTCAATACATTGCATCGTGTATAATTCTGAGGCAAGGAAATACCACTTCCAGCTCCACTGAGCATCAGAGCTACAATCCTTTTTTAACAAAACTGTACTTCAGTACAATTTTACTTGGAAACCAGAACAATGGAACGCCACAGAAATAGGCAAGCAGTGTCTGTTTTCACACAACAGACCTCAAATGTCTGCAAAAGCAAGCAAAGCTTATAATCTTTTTTGTCACTTTTCTGTGATGAGATTTCTAAAGCTTCCCAGCTGATTCATAAACCTATACAGCCATACAATCTGTCTGACTAGTTACTAAGCAATTAAAAGTATTCTATATTGTGCCAGCCGTTCTCTGAAAAAAAACCACTAGGCCAGTAAAACCTTTGTTTATTTTCAGGTTTATATAAAGACATATGGGGAACATGTTGGCTTCAGAATTTTCATGGATGCCATACTGCTTTCTTTGACAAGAAAAGTGAGTATATATGTACAGACATTTATTCTGTATGTCCCAATTTATAGAAGCCTGGCCTTAACAAATATGCTTCAGCATACTTGGTGCTGTTTCTGTTAAAAAGCTCTTGGTTTTTGATTAGTAAGGGAAAAGTGAGATGGATTTTCCTTATTTGAAGCTGGCATGTTCTAGAACGTCATCTGAGCAGAGTATCACAAAACTTAATTGAATAGCAGGCTTTTATGAGTGAGTTGGATAAATCTGGACAGGGTGGATTGGGATTTTTTTTTCTGTAGACTAAATAAATCATCCTGTAGCATCTAACAGAAAATTCTGTCTCTGCAGAACAGTACATTTTACAGGATGACTTAAAAAAATAGGGAATGTATATGATTTTCCATTAAATTCCATTGAGGAGGAGTACCAAAAGCCCAGCAGGTGGTGTGTGGGGAAACCCTCAATGTAGAAGCAAAAAGCACCACACAGACTCTTTCCTAGGGAAACAGGACTGAAGTTTCAGTGCATAAAATAAGTGATTTTTAAGTAAAATAAGTAGTAAGAGAAATACAAATATAGCCAAGTTAATATCTGGTTTTGACTGTAAAAAGGCAAAGTGCTTTTAAAACAGGAGAGAAAGAAGAGAGAGGAACTACAAAATATGGAGTTGTTCACCTAAAAAACTTCCTTAAAAATGTAATAAACACATTATAAGTAGCTGAAAGATAAGGTAATTGGTCTGAAACGACATGGATTTATCATGAAATGTAAGTCATAGCACTGTAATATCTTTCTATAACAATAGGTTCCCTGTATGATGTCAGGTATCTTAATTTTAGGCTTTTGAAGGTAAGTCTCATAAATTTCTCACAAACAAGGTAGAAATCTTTGTCTAGAAGAAACTAATGTAACCTGCTTGGAAACCCTTTCTTAAATAATAGTTGCCAGTGTTTCCAGAGACGTGAAGTGTGTCAGAATACGCTTACTGAACTTTCAGATAAAAAAAATGAAAGAACCTCTAAGCACTTCATGGTACAGCATAATAATTTAAAATTTTATTAACAAGTAAGAGAAACTGTATGAAAAAACAGATAAAGTGACAAGGGCAGGATACTGCACAAAGGTTGGATAAGTGATATAGTTATGACACCTATTTAAAACAGGGAGTGAGTGCTAATTTTCTGCAGAAAAGTGTGAAGGTTTAAGGTATTACAAATGTACTGTGAATCAACAGTGGCATGCTGTTGTGAAAAACTAAACACATATATTAAGATATGAAAGAAATGTAATCTTTCCACCATCCTCAGGATTAGCAATGGATCAGTTATGCTGCTGTCTGCCTTTGGTGTCATGCTTTAAGAAAGATTGCTTAGTCACTGACAGCTCACAGGAAAATAGTGAGAATGGCTAGACATACAAATGAGGATTCATTTAAGTGTGGATTGTTTCATCTAACAGGGTCAAGGGGAAGACATGAATGTAGACTTTAACTATCTAAAAAGTTGCACTGTGGAAAATGGAAGTGAACTGTTCTTGGTGTCAGTAGTATTGACAAGAAATAATAGAATTAAATTGCATCTTAGGAATTTAGGCTAACTTGAAAAAGAATTGCCAACTCCGAAGACAGAAGCTGTTTACAGATCTAGAAAGCACAGTTTGTCTCACTCAGTCCCATTGTACCTCGGAAAATTCTATCAAGGCAGTATCACTGAATAGATCTATTGGTTGGAGATTTAACCTGTTGAATAATTCTGCCACTGAGGATGTAGATAAAATACAATTTGTAGGGGGTTATGCCCATTATAACCATTAGATGGCACTGTACTAATGAGTTTTAGTGCTGAGGATTAGAACGTGTAGCCAAACCTGTCTGAAATGAAGGCACACAATGAAACCTTTTCTGTCTGTCTGTGTACTGAAAGGAAGAAATGCTGCTTTGGGTCTCTGCCTCTTCCCTTGCCGTCAAGTTAAAAGAAGAATATCTTCAACCATTCAGGAGATCGTTTGATATTTGGCAAATTATTAACTTCTTTTGCTTTGAAAGAGGCAACTGAGGGGGATGTAGTGGAGATTTATATTTTTTTAAAAATGAAGAGAGTGAACTGAGATACAACATGAGTTCTACACTGATATTTTATGTACCTTCAGGGTTCTGCAAAACTCAACCATACGTCATCTTTTGCCTTTTGCTTTCCAGCTTGAAGTGTCCTACCATTTTCAGTTTCTTCTCGCAAGGCAGCTGGTCCTTTCTTTGGAAAGGTACAAAGCTGCCTTTTTTGTACCTTTTCCTATTTCACTTGCAAATGCCCAAACCCCATGCAGTGCTGAAGATAAGGGTACATCACAGTTTCATATGGCTGCACAATTATGCTCTCTGTCCTGCTTCCTGGCCATCAGCAGTACTTTGCTTCCTTTTCGGCTGTGACAGTGATTTCAGCAATGGTTCCATATTACCAGATATTTTAAATAAGTAAGGATGTTATGCCTAATAATTAACCCCAGCACTGAGTAAATGTGGTCTTCCTATTGTGGCTGTTCATTTCTGTTTCTTCTCTTTTACTGGATTTAGGCTTCCTGCAGACACAAGGTGAATCTGTTCTCTGATATAACAGGAGACTAATTTACCACCCAACAGCAATTTCCCATATACTGACACGGTGGTTCAGCTTATCTGGGAACTATGCAAGTCCTTACTAGATCCCAGTGCTAGCTTGATGCAAAGATTGTGTGGCAAATCATGTAAAGTATAACAAGAAACCATCCTCTAAAAAGAGGTGTTCCTGTGCCTTGAAAAAGAGAACATTTATGTGATTTTGTACAAGTCTTTTTTAAAAAAATATTACCTTGTAGGCTTTTCTCCGTGGTCTCAGTATCTCTAACATGTTTCTAAACTGTAATGATTTGTTACAGGTATATTAAGTATATTAGACAACTGGTTATTTTTTTCCTCCTAGTGAGATTGCCTTCAAAATGCAAGATGCCAGCAGAAGAATTCTATTTTGCGTTAAATTGCATTTGTGCCTACTTTGCTTTTGTTTAGGTGAAAATGCCAGATGTAGAATTTTTTGTTAATTTGGGGGACTGGCCTCTGGAGAAAAAGAAGTCCCCACAGAACCTGCACCCCATCTTCTCGTGGTGTGGGTCCAATGAGTCAAAAGATATTGTCATGCCAACATATGACTTAACAGACTCAGTTTTGGAGACTATGGGACGGTAAGAAATTGCTTAAACTTTACACAAAATTCACAGAGAATGATCTTCTATAGGGATACATGTATTAACAGTATATTAACTGTTTTCATTTATTCATTGAGGCATTGGCACCCTGTGGGTAGGCAATAGCTGTGTAATCAGTGTTAACATTATATGTCACTGTTTTATTTAAAAAACCAAAATTAATCTAAATATGGTCAAGTCACTGAGAATAGCACTTAGAGAGTGTTTCAAGGGCAGGTATTTAGTTTGTTTGCTTTGTTTCTCCCTGCAAAAAACATGTGGACAGCTGGCCAGGTGTCTTTTTTATCTGATTTTGTTAGAATCCTTTTTGCTGTACCTTTAAAATCCCACCATAGCTAGAATTCTTGAACTAGGAGCTACCATCTCCCCCTTTCATTACTGATCATAACTAGCCTTTGCAACTGCTCTGTTGCTGTCCTGGGAACTACAAAGCCAGCTTCTAAGAGGTCTCTGTAATCCATCTTGAACCTGTTTATCATTTCACTGCATTTAGTCAGGTTCCTTTTTTAAATTATCACAACTTTTTCTAAATTTGCTACCTCCTGCCCTCTCCACCTCCCAATTTATATATTTTAATTTAGCAACATTGTTAAGGAATTGAAATATTCTGTATTAAGCAAGTTACTTTACCCTGTTTTCCCTGATTGGAAAACATATCTACTTTACCTACTTTTTTCCATGACAGCTGCCAGGTACTCTTTCCACATGCCATGTTGTTGAACTG
Source organism: Serilophus lunatus (assembly GCA_013399895.1). NCBI lineage: Eukaryota > Metazoa > Chordata > Aves > Passeriformes > Eurylaimidae > Serilophus > Serilophus lunatus. The sequence goes on from VXBA01000266.1 coordinate 117,265, forward strand.
ATGCTGTCATGCTACATTTGTTACCTGTTTTCATTGCTACGAAGTACTGATACAATGCAGATCATGGTGCTCATGACTTATTTTCATCCTTGGTATTTGCCTATTGGTACTGTGAACTCTTTTAAGTAATTGCTCTTAAAAAAAAATTTCCAGTAGGCCTCTCTATTAAATCACTTCTTTCTCCTCCAGAGTCAGTCTGGATATGATGTCAGTTCAAGCAAACACGGGTCCATCATGGGAAGACAAAAATGCCACAGCGTTCTGGAGAGGACGTGACAGCCGCAAAGAGAGGCTTGAGCTTGTAAAACTCAGCAGAAAACATCCAGAGATCATAGATGCTGCTTTCACAAACTTTTTTTTCTTTAAACATGATGAAACCCTCTATGGCCCCATTGTTAAGCACATTTCATTTTTTGATTTTTTTAAGGTAAGCTGAAAACCATTTTTCATAGAACTAGATTCTCAGTGTTCCCTATTATCAAATAACTTAGTATGTATTATTGATAATAAAGTGATTTTTAGTTTTTCAGGACAACACCAGTAACAAGCATGAATAGACATCCCTCCAGTGGGATTAACAGCTATGTAGCTCTTACACTGAGGATAAAAATGTCTGATTTACATCTAAAGGTTCTGTAGAACCTTGTGTAATCTATATAACTTCAAGTTCCTTTTTATTTCTTTTTTCCTGATTCAGCGATCAGGACTACTAACATAACTAACATAGTGGGAAAATCAGTGGATGAAGTGGCACATCTACCCTCACATCAGAGGATGAGCGTCTAAGAATTGCCGGAGAACTTAATTGATGAAGAGGGCAGCTCTGTGTACCCTGCACTGTGATGAATTCCAAACTAAATATTAAAAGCTACTTAGGCATTGGTGCTTGCCTAGACAATCCTACATGTCTCAATATCAGCAAGTCAGTAACACCAGTGCTCTCAGAATAATATAACCTAACCAAGCCATGGAGATTTTGTTTGTTAGTAATGTATGGTCCTTTCCTTTCCAGTATAAATACCAAATTAATATTGATGGCACAGTGGCAGCATACAGATTGCCTTATCTACTAGCAGGAAACAGTGTGGTGCTAAAGCAAGACTCCATATACTATGAGCATTTTTATAATGAGCTGCAGCCGTGGAAACATTATATTCCATTTAAAAGTGACCTGAGTGACCTACTAGAAAAACTGCAGTGGGCAAAAGAGCATGATGAAGAGGTAAATACACATTTAGAAGTACTCAGTAACATTTCTAGAAGAGAACAAAAGTTTCATTGCTTTAAACCAAAAAAAAACCAACCTATTAGAATGACTATTTTTGTCAACTCTTCAAGTAAGAAAGACACCTGAAAGATGCATAATACTGCCTTTGAAATTAAACTGAACTTTGCAAAAGATTTAGAACATTTTCATAACAATGCTTAAACTTTTAAATTAAGGATGCTTATTGAAGTTATCCTAAACTGTCAACTTCATACTTAATTCGAGAACCAACACTGGTAACCTGAAATGAATACTAGTTTTGGGGAATAAAAGAAATTATTTTTTTTTTGACAGGCAAAAAATATTGCAAAATCTGGACAGGAATTTGCAAGAAACAATCTCATGGGAGACCACATTTTTTGTTACTATTTCAAACTTTTCCAGGTCAGTATATTTTAATGGCTACTGGCACAAAAGCACACAGAAAGAATTCAGGGCAACAGAGCTGCTGGAAATTGGCCAGCCCAGTACTTGAAGCCACAAAGCAAGGGCAGCAATTAAAATCTTCATTTGGTTTAGAAACATTGTATTCAATTATATCTTGTGAAACCCTTAAGACTATGCTGGCACTTTGAGGAGCAGTCGGATCCCATAAATCTTGATCTAATCTGCAAGAATATGTTTCCCACAATGATCAAAGAATTCCACATCAAATGCACACCCTGTGAACCACAGCTGAAAATATCTGTGCATTAGCACCGAGAGATCAGAACTCCAGTGAGGCACCCAAAGGGGCTCCCATCTGCAGTTGTGTATCTGCTTACCCTGTCTGTGACACAGTGTGCAGTAACAGACTGTGTACCCCAGAGTTTTTACAGAATTACTCAGCTGAGTTGGTGAAGGATTTACAACCAGACATACAATCTAACAAGTTCATGAATTAATGGTACCTTCCTTTTTTAAAACTAGGAATATGCTAATTTGCAAGTGAGTGAGCCAAAAATCAGGGATGGGATGGAGAAGGTGCAGCAGCCCGATGATGATCTTTTCCCGTGTACTTGCCACCGAAAAAAGGTACAGTACACGCAGAGTTAAACGTAAAGTGCTGGGTGTCTTCAGTTCTTGTCAGCCCCCCTGGGAGAGGTGCTGCTCAGTGCCCCATGGTATCAGTTACCCAGCCAAGCCATTAACACCTATCAAACTTAGCAACATTTCTTGATGTATTTGCAAGACTAGACAGTGAAAAATTGAGCTTCCATTTAACTCAAACACACTTCTTCTTTCTTCACTGCAGGCCAAAGATGAACTCTGACAGAAATTCCTAAATAATTTTTTCAGTGTTTGCCTACATTCAGACTGTCTTAAGAAAGAAAAATTTGGCTTAATATGCCAGTGGATATTACGAATTTTACCATATCGTGGTCTACATATGGAAGAAAACAAAGCACCCCCTATTTCCTTTTTATCACGGAGAGTCTTGTTCAAACACGTTTTTATGATTTTTTTTAAAAATAAAAAACATGTATCAGTCATGTGTTCCTGTCCTGAACTACCTTGGAAACACGTATACTTTTTACTCATGCTTGTTACACTGAGTCTTTACAGAAGTGTGTTTTGCAAAAAAGAATTTTACATTTGCTCCCCACCCCACATCTGTATCCAAAGACCATAGCTTTGTTCCTTCTGAGAAAATCAGTATTCTCAAAGGCAGAGTTGTGGGCTTCATAATAAATCTTGTTAACCTGAAGGAAAAACACATTTCATATATTGCTGTAAGCTTTGGTTCCCCAACAGGTTACACATAGCCCATAATGGGGAAGGCTGCAGCTGCCAGCACACACAAGGTGTTTCACCTGCTGTGCAATGTCAGAGCTCAGAGGACTCAAGTTGCCTCTGCTAATGGGTAAGGAGGTCCAGACCCTGGCCTGCCTCTTCAGAGCCCTCCAATAAAAAGCCTTGTGCAGCACATCCCATTGGAGGCAGAACCGCTTCCTGCTCCAGGAGTTCTTTCATCACTATAAACAATTTGTCGTTTATCAGTATTTATTAGAAGGCCTCTGTGATCAGTCCTTTACAAAAAAGGGGGACTCTTCAAACTGTGACCCGTGTTCTTTGATCCACCTGCCCAACTGTGCCTGCATTACCTCCTCCCCACACAGGCTGAGGGGCTCCCTGAGGTGACAGATTCCACTGACTCTGTCACTGGTTTTCAAGGAGCTGGGACTGCCAGGATATGGCACCAAGGCAGGGTAGTACATCAGGCTTGCCAGCCTCAAGGGATGTACTGGTAGAATTCTGCAAATCAGTAGGTTTTAATTGCAAGCAAGTACAGCATCAGTAATGTACTCAGAAACTGAAGGCAACTAAAGTTATGCTGTCAAAGTAGATTTTTTCCAGTATATTACTTCAGATATTAGTCAAAAACATTTACTTAGGGCTCTGCATTCCTAAGCATAGTATATATGGTTATTTGCATAGAAACAGAGAAAACAATTGGTATAATAATAATACAATGGTATTTAATGTCTTCTGTCCTTTAAGAAGTTCTTTATTGTTCTGCATATTTTTTCATTCATACAAAGCTTTATTTGCATTTGCACTGAAACCTCTGAAAATATCTGTTTTAAAAAATACACCTCTCAAAAATAACAAACTCTTCATTTTCCACATTTAGAGAGAACTAAGTAAAGATACTGCTTAAACACTGCAAATTATTTGTGCTGCAGGTCAGCATTCTCCCTAAGCCATGAAAAAACTTGGCCATTTATTTCTTCCATGACATCATCTGTTGTTCGTCCTTTGACTGCCATCCCATGGTTAGCTTTATCAATCCAATGAATTTTTTTAGGGGCTTTCATTTTGCTTGCCACACCTTCTAGCAATTGCTATGGAGAAAATAAGAGTAAGTCAGAGAATCAGCTTCTACAAACTGCAACTCCTAGATGTCTCTCACTTTGCCTGTGTAATGTATAATAGGCAGCTCATAAAACAAAATGGATCTGTGTGCACTTGAAAAACACGTTGCTAGGAAAATGAGATGTATTCTGCATTGAGAACATGACTGCTGGACTTAGTAATGGGATCTGGTCAAAGGTTTGCCTTCCTTCAGACACAGCAGAAAATTAAAAAACTTCAAAAACTGCAGAGGTCGTAACCCTGTGCAGGCACCTTCCCCACACTGAGCAAATCCACTTCTACTGGCAGAGGGCAGTGCTAGCAATAAAATTACAGAACTTCTTAAATCAGATTGGTCTATAGTGGCTGAATAGCACTATAATTCCTTAGGGACTGGCTTTGATGCTGTTACACTTTCTCAGCAAACAGATCTAAGAGCCAATTCAGAAACTCTTAAAGATTTCCCCATTAAGAGGACATTCCAAGGATCTGATGGTTGCCAGCCTGACCTATTTTTGTGGCAACTGCTCTCAAAAGCATTATGACTCCTTAGAAGCTGTCCAGGCATGGAAAATACCAATTACACACCCTCCCAAATTCAAGCTGACCTGTTCAAGCATAACAGATACTTGTTTGCAAGAAAATGAGGCAGAAAACCCCTGTGTTTTCACCTCTGTATACCTGCTTTTCCTCTCTAAAAAAATACCACTTTCTATCACAGGAGCCTGACTTGTTAATTAGAACTGCTTGGTAGAAGAATTTGTCTTGAAAATGTGCCAAATATGAAATTGGTAGCACAGCACAGCATTTATGTTTTGTAACCTGAAACAGTTAAAACAGAATTCACTCCTTCCACCAGCCACTTTTAATTTGTACAATAAAAAACCATTTAAATCAGTGGTATTTCAGTGGCCCAAAGACGAGTTTGCTGAAGTGGAAGATCAAGCATGATCCATAAGTTTTAAGCAGCAAAAGAAAGAACCAGCCACCTTCCTTATGTCTAGTGAAGTTGCCTACCCAAGGCTTCCTTCAGAAGACGTATTTAGAGAAGACTGTCCTCAAGTACACCAGGACAGATGTCACTCAGGCTCATTCCTATTCCTCCAGATTGCCCCTTCATAGCAGGTTTTACAAGGGTACTCACTTTTTCACACATCTCATCTGCTGATCCTGAGATAAACAGCACTGGACACCTGAGAGATAATAAATCTTCATCCCGAAGCTTGGACTGAAGTTTTGGTCGATGCAATGGATAAGACAAACATATGAGACCCTGAATGAAGTCATCATCATCATCATCCTGGCTAAGCTGACGTATCAGAGAGGCAGCAGCTCTTGAGCCCATGGAACGGCCTTCCTCCCATGTAGAAATAAAGGAAAAAAGTGTATCTGCTGTCACCACATTTACATTCTGTTTTGAGTAAACAACTCCTAAAAACAATCCAACTGAGTGTATTTCAGTGTACCAGCAGTATGGAATGTTAGAGAAAAATATTAACCTTCATTTCAACGTTTTCTGCTAAAATAATTGTCTAGTTATATCATGATGTCACATCTCCACTTAAAAAAAAAAGGGGAAAAGAAATAAAAGATAAATGAAGACAGATCCTTTGCAGTACTAGAAGGATGCAGCCTTGGGGCAGGGGCAAGAGAGGGACAGGTCTTATGCTCCAGAGCCTTGAAATTGAGATAGCCATGATATTATCTTGTGCAATTGTTTTCATGAAACCTCAATCTGCTCAAATTAAAACCAAATTCTATGCACTTCACTCCCAAAACAAATCCAGCAAGTGTTTATGCACATCTCAAACTTCAACATAAAAGCAAAAGTAGAAGGGGAGAAAAAAAAAAAAGTGAATTTGTAGCATGAGGTTAATCTCTAACAGCAAGGGAATATCAAAGTATCTCCTCAAAGAGGAAGCATATGACCTGACAATGCTCTGTAATTGGGTGTTACAAGTGGCCGATTCCAGTAGGATTAACTTGCATCAGCACAGATTTGGTTTCACTTAGTCAGAGAACATTTAGCATTTCCCGGATCAAGTTATTCCGAATCACCCCCATCTACTACCCTTTTCACGTAATACAGCTGCCACTAGGTTTTAACTACCAAAACCTGTTTGGGGAAAACTGTTTTCCATTTACCAGTAACCATAATTCTTCAAGACCTGCAGTTAAAAAGTACACATGGTTTATCAGAAAACTCATGCCCTGTCATTTGTAAGGGGCAAGGAAGTTTTCTCCCAAAGAACCTGGAAAATACAGTCTATTGCTATTTCCTTCCTCCTCAGCAGCAATATCTGTGAAGAGTGAACAGATCTAGATAGCCACGCTCCCAAGAGAATCCGAGGGAAGCGGCAGGCTGGATGTTCAGGCTGTGACCCGAGAAGCAGAAGTTGCGCACATGCCCTGCACAGCCACCAGCTCCAGGGCTGGTCACATTCAGCTCCAGGTAAAGACCCTCAGTGCAGATCTCTAAGTGGACTAGGCACCCATATTCCCACGGGAGCCCCGGGCTACTGTTCAATTAACAACATTAATTGTTAACATCAATTAATAACAAAGGTTACAGAGCATTCGACTGTCAGCAGGCAGCTGAATTGCTCTCCTCAGGCAACACTCATTAGCGGGAGGTCCTTCAGCTTGTTCCCACATTAGACTGAAACCTGTCAAGCACATCTGTTCATTCACTTCTCACCAAAGTGGGATAGACTTGAAATAATTAAAGATTACTATTATTAGAGATAGTGTAGGAGAGAAATTATTGATAATAAAACCAGTACCTGCGAGGAAGACACCAGTAAGTTTATAATCATCAGAAAGTTTTAAGTACTCCTAAAGAAATAAGACAAAGAGAAGCATTACAAGTCAGAATTAAGACAGCTAGGGGTTCTTCTCTTTGTAGCTTCTAAACACAAAATGGGAAGCTCTTTTAGCAGTGAAGATTAAGCAAAGAACAGTTACAGTTTGCTCTCTTAGGGTTTTTTTCACACAAATGGTTTCATAACATTTTGCAGCAACAACATAAATATAATCAATTTAACATGAGCAATCAGCACGTCTGAAATACCACAGGCCCTATCAAGTTGCAAAAACAGAAGTGATTACTGTGTATCAATTTAGTTATTGCAACAGAGCCCATGCACGCTCCTGGTCCATCAAAAGGCAAAATAAGTTAGCAAAAATGCCCTTCATTCAGGTCACATATTTCCAATTAAAAGTTTGAGACATGATCAGTTAAGTCGGAAAAGATAAAATTCAGCAACAATTTTTTTCAGTTTTTAGGAGATAACTAATCAGATGCTGTCTTAGCAGAGGCCTTTAAATTACCTTTACACAGCAGCATATTAACATAAACTCACTAACATTATGCTTCTTCAAAAAAATGGAGAACATATCCACATTAAAGACAGTAAAGTCTGACTTCAATTTAATGTACATATAATCACAATGACGCCATATAAATTAATTCCTTAAGAACTAGACATCGTTCCCTTATAAAATTCCTTATGCTCAATGCAAAATGCTTCCCATGCCCCCCTAAAAGTTGCTAGAGAATCAGGAAAAAATTTCCACTCCTTCCTACATGCTCCAGTACAGGAGGATACTCTTAAGATGATTCTATTGCAACAAAAGCTTGCTCGTTTTAACAAAACCTAGGTACATAAGAACATCTTTAATAACGTGGCAGCAGCAGAAAGAGATAAACACATGCATCTGAGAGTTGAAACTGATTTTGGAATCAAAGATTACTTGGGTTCTGGGGTTCTCCTATGCTAATCTCAGCCTCTCTTGCTTCAAATCCCGCTGTGACCCAGTCCCCTAGTCTTTCCCAAAAGTCTGCTTCTCCCAGCTTCCAACCCTCAAAGACCTAGCACAATTCCCAAATCAATTTCTCTCAAAACTGCTTCCAAAGCTGTTTCTCTTAATCCCCCTCCCCACACCAATCCCTCCCAGAACATGCACAGCTTCTTTCCATCCTAAATATTTGAATTTTTTCCAGCTGAAAATTTCCCCATGAAACACACTTGCTTTTTCTCAAGCTTTTCTTTCTCTCCCTGATCTCCAACCCACACACTTGTGGCAGCTGTTCTAGCTATTGCCCATGTAAGAGTTGCTTCTGCTGTTTCTGGTCACAGACTTGGCTCCGTGTAGTTCATCACTGGTTCTCATTCTCCCACTGTTGCTTGATAAACCTCTGGCCATAATTTAAAAAACCTGGAAGACAACACCCTGCTTTCGCAGAATTTGGTCACTTCTTCTCTTACCACAACTGTTTTGAAAGCCTTAGCCCTGTAAGCAATATTAAGGCCTTTACAAGTAAATCGCAGGCACAGAACTCCATGGGATGCAAGATAGGCTGCCAGGGACAGCAAGTGAGGGAAATTCATGTCTCCTCCAGCTCCATGGGTAAGAATCACTCCGTATGTCCATTTCTTCTCTGGGACAGAAAAGACAGCATCAAGGTATTTGCTTCCAAAAGGTATTTTCACTTTAACCTAGAAATGAAACAAACACCAGTATTTAAAAAAACCCTCAAAACCACAAAACAACAAAGGAGACGTGTTCCTAATCTACACATTATGATGAAATAAAATCAGACAAGAAATGAACCAAAATTGTAGGCCTGATTCTGTTTCTTCTGTTTAAGAGTTCTAAATGAGTAATTCCACCCCTGGTTCAACTGTTTTCCACACAAAAATGGGCAAATCATTTTGACTGTGAGAAACAAGCTCACGTAATTTTAAAATATTTTGTTGGGAACAAAGTCAGTGGAACAAAGAATACAGAGCTGGGTGCATTAGATAGAAATGCACTTACAGAAAATTCAATGCTTTTGTAGATTTTTCTACACAGAAGGTGGTTCTTAGTTGTAAAAAAGGGCTTTTTAAAACATTCTTAAGATTTCTTATCTCTAAACAGAAAGTTACATTATGTCAATTGTTGACATATGGCTTGAATTTTATTACCTCTTGTCAGCAATTTGCAGGCATCTGGTGAGAATTTCCTTACATTTCCTAAATTAAGAGTCTTAAATTCCTAGAGAACCCTCATTCCTAACTCTCCCATCTAATTTATGACAATGCTATGTTTGTCTGATTTTAGCAATAACTGTAACCTAACTTAATAAAATATTGGTTGAACTACTTCTAATTATCTTAGCAAAAGCAAGCAAAAGCAAAACTAGAGTCATTACATCTCACAATGACTCAACACCTTATTGTTCTGCATTAGAAATTGAAGCATCCCTAGCTTCAAAGTGTGAGAAACGAGCCCACAATTATTATAATTTTTAATGCTATTTATTCTAAAGCAAAGGCAAGCAGCGCTGGATATATGACTCAGCAGTTTTCCAAGTGAGAGGCACAAATGTTGTTTAGGCAGGTTGGGTTTTTATAACAAAATTGCAACAAAAGTGGGAGGGATTATTACAATTTCTTTAAGGTAGGAGGGAAATTATTTACATAGGTACATCCCCTTTCTCCTCCCCTCTGGAATTTGAGTCTGGGGGATTTTATTGCTTTTCAGTGGTCTGAAGATGAAGTCAGGCTATCATCTTCTTCATGAACCTTTCAACCCTCTTGAAAAAAACTGGCTTAAGCTTTCTTTAATTGGCTCTGAAGGTGGTGTTATCTTCTTGTGGACTAATTTACGTTCTTTCCCAGAAATTCTTGAGGTGTCTGTTGCAGAAAGGTGTCTGTGTTTCTTCAAAGTTTCAGAGTAGACAATGGGTCCTTGTGCTAATGGCATCTAACAGGAGAGGCTCATTAAAGCTCACTAAAAATCCTATTCCAAATTACACTACTAATATACCTGGACGCTATGAGTCCTACTTATTAATGAAAGCATAACTATTCATAAAGCTTCTATATTTCACACATCTATACCAACACATCTTGATATCTACTAATACATCCGAACATTATCATGTGGATTCTACTTATTAGCAAAAGCAAAATTCTATCAACAGCACCACTGTATTTCACAAAAGAATAAATTGAAATGATTCTTACCTTCTCTATATAACTATGTCTAGCTTTTCCAGCGCTAACTAGCTGCCTAAACCACAAGGATGTGTGACATTGGGACACAGCCCAGCAAACCTTTCCAGACTGCACAGGGGCAACCACTCAGTAGAGCAAAGTCAAGGACTGAACTTTCGTTCCCCAGGGACAACAGACAGCACAGGTTCAGGCAGCGGCCGCTCCGAGATCACCGCACACATCTGGAGGGGCTGAGCCACACCCAGCACCACCCGATGTGCTGCAGAACGAAGGGCACCGGGCAGCACACGCTTTGTCCCTGCGACAAGGGCCACAGACCAGCCATGGACACGCCTCTCCCGGAGAGACAGAGGCGGCAGCGCACCCCTCCCGCCGCCCTCCCCGGCTCCAGGCGCCGCTCAGAGGGTCCCGCAGGACCCGCGGCCTCCCAAGGGAAGGGCGGCGCCCCCCTCCAGCCCCTACCTCCGCCGACCCGCTCATCGCGCCCGTGACGTCACGCGAGTGGCAGCCCCCCGCGCCAATCGCGCCCCGGGGCTGGCCGATGCTTGGTGCTGATTGGCCCGCCGCCCGGCAGGGCGGGGCCAGGGGGCAGCGTGGCGGAGGGACCGACGGCGCTCTGCGGTCGCGTGTGCGGGCGAAGCGCCCGCGGCCGGATGCGTTGTCGTTCTGGAGAAATAAAAAAATATTACTTGAGGATTGCTTGGAAAGTCGGGTTCTCGCCGGCTTGATGGAGTACAGGTGCGATGCTTCGGTGACGTGTAACAGATGTGATATGTACAGATGTGATTGCTTAGAGAATCGATTATGTTGCGAAAGACCTCTGAAATCGTCAAGTCCAACCTTCGAACAAACACCACCTTGTCAACTAAACCATGTCACTAAGTGCCAAGTCCAGTGGTTTCCTGAACACCTTTCCAGGGACGGTGACTCCATCAACTCCCTGGGTATTCCATTCAAAAGTTTAACAAGCCTTCCTGTGAAGAAATTCCCCCTGATGTGCAGCCTGAACCTTCCCTGGAGCAGCTTGAGACAATTTCCTCTTGTCCCATCGCTTGGAGATGCGTGAGAGAAGAGACAGCCCCCCCTCGTCTTGCTAAAACCTCCTTTCAGGTGGTTTTGGAGAGTGATGAGGTGTCCCCTGAGCCTCCTTTTCTCCAGGATAAACAACCTCAGCTCCCTCAGCTGGTCTTCATCGGACTTGTGCTCCAGCTCCTTCACCCGCTCTGTTGCCCTTCTCTGGGCACACTCCAGCACCTCAATGACCATCTTGAAATGAGGCCCAAGAATGAACACGAGATTCGAGGTGCAGCCTCACCAGTGTTGAGTACAGAGGGAAAGGTTAAGTGTCCAGAGCAACGTCAGGCAATTTTTTTGGCAGCTGTAGGCACATTGTCTATGTCATTCACAAATAGGAGAGATGGTGTTCTGGGTACCAACACACATCTATGCCCAGGTCTGTGCTTGATTGTATAATAAATAAGCTAATGTGTTCAAAATGCAGCTTTAAACTGATGGAAGATAGCATCAATAATCTACAACAGTGCTTGCAGTATTTGTATATTGAGTATTTTACAGGTAAAAAAAAAAATCCAAAATCCTTTATTTCAAGATATTTAGTCAGAGATCATGTTTTCTTCCAGTATCACTGTATAAAAACTAATATCAATTAAGGTGCCCTAATACTTAGCTGATTGAAGATGTCATCATGAAATAGAACTTTGTTTTTCAGAAGTTCATCTGCTGGAAAATAAGCATGCTCTGGTTTCTCCTCTGAGTCACTTTGCCAGCTGGATATTGTCAAACACTGGAGTCCAAACACTGCAGCCATCTGACAAATGAACCTGGCAGGGCAGTTCAAGTCCAACCTGCTGTCTCAATGACCAGCCCTGCCACCTGAGGACAGCCAGCCTCACAGGCACATTCCCAGTCAAGTCATTATTACCAGAAGTGTGAAAGACAGAAGTGGAGAATCTGAAAAAGACAGGGGGATTTATTTGTCTGAATTTCTACCTTGCCTAAAGATGCCAAGCTAAAGCAAGATGCAGAAGCATAAAGCTGAGTGAAAGGCACCAGCACAGTCTGCTGGTAAGCTGTGTGCCTTTCATCAGGAGCTGAACTGCAGATGATGTTGAGGCAGTAGCTCCTTGAGCCATAGCTCAAATTTGGGGAGTCCAGCAGACTAGGAGGAAGAAAATGCTTCAGAGAAATGACAGATCAATTTATCTTGGATGGAGGTCATACTATTCTGACTAATACTTAACAACAATTAAGCCTTTGAGATATTTGGCAAAAGTGGACTGAGAAAATTTGTTGTCCCAAAATAGTTATAACCTCAACCCAGGAAACTGGAATGCAAGAAGAAAGTTAAGGAAAACTTCATATTATTTTTCTGTTTTATTCTTCATTGCTTTCTTTCTTATGCTTAATGGATGCTTATATACTTTTTAAAATTTCCCCCCCCCTCTTCAGTCCACCTGCTATATTTTCCCTGCTTTATTCACATAGTGTTTTCAGGGCAGTCCTTGAAGAGCCTATATCCCATTAAATCTAGCCTTGTGTAACCTATTCCCACTGGAAAGCTGTTTTCTTATGCCTTCCTCATGCAGCAAGCTGCTACCAGTTTGCTTTCTATTTTCTCTTTTCACTTTCTTAGACCAAATCTTTCAATCTTTAAAACTCTTCTCTGCACAAGCACAGCCTTTGAGGTAGGCTAGCTAATACCTGGTAGAGTCCAGAATAATGCAAATATTAGGTTTGATGGGGCTCTGAGCAACCTGGTTCAGTAAAAAGTGTCCCTCCCCATGGCAGGGGGATTTAACAACATGATCCTTAAAATCCCTTCTGACCCAAAACATTCTATGATTCTATAATGAAATGAATGTGCGAGCAAGGAGAGACTCTGTTGTTCTTTTATCCTTTGGTCCATGAAAACAGGGCTGTTCCTGTCTATTTTTGCCCCATTTTTCCTGCAGTAACTTTCCTTCTGGAAATGGACGTGGCCCCAAGTATTGTTAATATGTCAAAGGCTAGGAACTTGAATTATAAATATATACATTAGAGTCTAACTCATGGGCATATTTTTTATGATGGGTAAATTCTGAATTTTGTTATCCATATGTAATGAAACACATTAATTTACATGCAAAATAATTAGTCTTTTATTTTGCAACATAGGGTAATTCTCATATCTAACTATTCAAAATTAGGTTTCTGTAGGTTTAAGGGGAGATGTCAATAGATTCTGTTTGATTATCAGCTGTGCTCATGACTCTTCTGAAATCTAGTTATATTCCCTTTCAGGAGTAAATTAAAAAAATTATTATAAATATTTTCTGAACTTCTGTATTAATGTTTTGAAATCAACATCTAAGAAAACATGGTTTCTTAGGTGCATGGCATCATTTCAGAACTTTAATGTTACATCATCCCTGGAAAAAGTTTATTTTGAAAACAATGTGTGGTGCATAGTAATCTGAATTTGTCACCAAATATAAAAATTATGAAAGGTATGTGATTTGATATTTCTCAATTTTAGTGTTATAATAACCTATACACAGCTGTAAGCACCTCTGACAGATTTGATATGCCAAAGACAGCTGGGTTTGAAAAAACAGTGGCTGTTTATCAAAGAATGACATTATCCCCAGTCTAAACCTGAGACCTGTTAACTTTCAGTAGCACATCAGACAATCCCTGTTCTTATCCTTGGATTATAAATTCATCTTTCCATACCACAGACTTAGATTAACACCACTCATGCAATGGGAACAACAGAGATGACCTTTTGCACTAATTTGTGTTGGAATTGATGTCTAAAAGTAATTATGAAAGTCTAAAATAATATATTTAGGTGATTTTTCTGTATTTTACTGTAAAATAGCTAACAGTTTAAGGCCTGGGGATCAGAAGCATTTTTTTATTTTTTTAAACTTTTTAATAAAAGACCATTAGAATTTTTTGCTTGTTTTAGGCTGGAGACACACATATTTGTTTTAAAAGTTCAAGTCTCTCTCTAAATGGCAAACTTGACTATTAATGAAGAACCTAAATTTTTTCTTTTCCTGAGGGTGTGGATACACAGCAAGAACATGGTATGTCCACAGGCATCAAAAAACAACTTTACTAATTTTCTGAAAGTGATCAGTAAGCTATTATTTGATTTGTCAGTGTAGTTTCCTGTGTTTAAAAGTGGTGATACCCACTGCCTGAAGTGGTAGCACTGCCTAATTTTCAACTACTGTAGAACTTCTAGAGGGTCTGAAAAAGTTTTGAGGTCCTTTGTAAAAGAAGAAGTGATGGGCAGGCAATAAGCAAAACCACTATAACGTGCAGAAAAATTCAGGATTTTAGTGTGGCATGTGTAAATCTCCATGTCTCCGTGATGAGCTGAAGAACTTACTCATTTGCACTGGATGTCTTACTCAAGGAAGGGTGAAGGAGCAAGTGAGATTCTTGCACTCTGAAGGTACGGACATTGGCCACTTGTGAGGTCAGAAACTCTCTTGGCTATAACTTTTCCTGGGACTTTGGGCTGGTCAGAAGGGGAATTATTCAAACCAATCTGAAAACAGTTCTATTAGAGGCAATTCTGTAATGCAGTCTGATAAATTGTATTTATTAGGAGATTTTGCCATTGATAACAACAGTGTTTAATTATTATATTTTTTCCCATGTTCTCAGCTTTCCCATTGTGCCCACCTGTTATTAGTCTATTCAGACTGTAATGTATCAGTAACATGTAAGCATGTTACTGATTTAATACATATAATATATAATAAGGATATGATGTGTATTTGCTAGATACTGACTTTTGTGACACAAAGGCATGTATAGAGACCTTAGTGCCTTCTGTGGCATTATACTGGTCACAAACTCTGGGAGCACAGATAATGTCAAGTAACAAATATGAAGCACATAAATACTTCTCTGCCTTTAGAACTGCACGAGACCCTTTGGGAACATTTTTGGCTTTGTAATTGTAGTGTTAAATGGAAGTTCCTTACTTTAATTAAGGAAGGTGTCATCATAACACATGCTTCTGGATGGTAAATTTGGATGCTATACATTTCTCAGAGTCTTTGTTAGGGATTTTGTATTCCTTCATTGTTCTTGATAAATGCAACTGCTTTGTTTTCCAGTGGCAGCTGTCACAATTCGTGCATGTCCTGGGACTGCACAGAGCACTGCTGGCAGGAGATCGCTCTGGCTATTCTCTCCTCTTGGCTGATGGTGAACTGACCTGGCCAGGAGCCAGTGGAACAAACCTTTCTGCTCTCACTGCTGCAAGGAAAGAATTAATAGTTTTGGCATGTTTTACAATCTTTGAATGCTGAACTCAATTCCATGTCTGTTTTTGCTCTGAAGTTTCACTCTATCAGATGCTTTTTCAAAAGATTAGTATGGTTAGGAATGGTTAAGAACATTATGGCTGCTGCTGGGATTACCTTTCTTGTGAACACTGTGTTAAGATCTAAAACCCTTTAACATTTAACTCTTAGTCCAAAAATCTGATACCCTCTCCAGTCATCCAAATAAGTTACGTATCTGGAGTTTACTGCTAGTTATAATTATAAGCAGTACTGCTACAGCTACTCAATATGGGCACTGTGTATAGTATGCATCTCGTTGCAAGCTCCCAGGCCATTTTCACTTCCATTAATAAATTGATCATTTTAAGATGCAGAAAGTGACATTGCACTTCTCTTTGCCTTTAACTGGCACACAGATTCACAGAAATTAGAAAATTAAGCCCTTTGTTTGTCATTAATTTTCAGAATGAGCAACTGCAGAGTAACCCTGAGGCTCTGTGATGTCTGTTATACCTTCCTCATTTATCATTCCTGCAGGTTATTTCTTTCATTTAGAAAGAGAGAATCATAGAACCACAGAATCATTTAGGGCGGAAAAGACCTCTGAGACCACTGAGTCCAATATTTAACTGAATACCTCCTCCATGTCATGGATGTGCCACATCCAGTCATTTCTTGAACACTTCCAGGGATGGTGACTACACCATCTCCCTGGGCAGCCTGTTCCAATGCTTAGTCACCCTTTCAGTGAAGAATTCTTCCTGATATCTGCCTGAACATTCTCTGGTGCAACTTGAAGTCATGTCGTCTTATCGTGTCACTGGTTGTCTGGGAGAAGAGGCCAACCTCCACCTGGCTACAACTTCCTTTCAGGTAACTGTGGAGAGCAATAAGGTCTCCCCTAAGCCTCCTCTTCTCCAGGATAAATAACCCCAGCTCCCTCAGCCACTCCTTATAGGACCTACTTGTGATGTTTCCAAATACTGTCCTCAAAAGCACTCCAGCAATCCCTTTAAGCATCACATTACCTGTACATTTAAGAAGTACACTGTCTACTCTGTTGTCCAAGATTTCTAAACATAGCAAGTTCTAGCGTGGAACTGTCTTTGATTTATTCTTCTGTTCCAATAGAATATCAATTGCAGTCACGTTACTGAGAAATGTTTTCTGGCTTTGCATGTGTGCAGTTGGAAGTTTAATTTATGCTATGATTATCTAGTCTGATAGAAAGAAACAGTGGCAATGTTAAATGAAGTCAACATCTATTACTGTTCACAAAATCTGTTTTAGTGGGGTAGAAGGAGAAGTAATTTGGTTTAAAACAACTTATTAACTGTAAGTAGATTTCAGTGTACACAGATAATGTGTATTTGCTTAGTGCCTAAAAACTGAAATTTAACTTCCTAATTATTAGCTTTTATTTTCCTCTTTTCTCTTACACATTGTCATAAATTTACATGTGTAACAGGATCTAGTTTGTTACCAGCTATATATTTTTGAAAATAAACATCCATACTTACATACCTGTGCACTAAAAGTATTAGCAAGCAAGGAAACAAGCCTGTAAATGTCTGAAGACTGACAGACAGATATGGCTATGGATGGGCCCAGGCAGAATTTATAAAAATACAGTTACTTCTCAGAGCAGTATTCTAGCTCAGTGGGTTCACAGGACAGTTCATACAACATCTGACTGTGCTCAGCAGGTCTTAGCTGTGGGAACGCTTACGAGGCTATTGCTAGCTATTTTAACTCCTCCTGGTGTCATACAAAGTTGCAGTCAGTGCTCAGCCAACTAGTGAATTTATTTCAGTTCATGTGCTCCATGCATCAGTGCTTCCAGTAGTTAGCATCTTGCTGCACTTGGTAATCATAGAACCATGAAACAGCTTGGATTGGAAGGAACCTTAAACATCATCTATTTCCAGAGCTCCTGCCATGGGCAGAGACACCTTCCACTAGACCAGGTTGCTCAAAGCCCCAGCCAAACTGGGCTTCAACACTTCCAGGGATGGAGCATCCACAGATTCTGCAGGCAATGTGTTCCAGTACCTCACCACCCTCACAGTGAAAAATTTCTTCCAGAAATCTAATCTAAACCTACTGTCTTTCAGTTTAAAGGCATTGCCCTTTGTCCAATCACTACATGCTCTTGTAAATCCAAGTAGGTGGACATTTTTAAATTTTGCATTTAGGGCCATACCTAAAATCAATCCGAGCATATCTGAAGAGATTACATTTTTCTTGGACTCAAGTATCTTTGGCGCAAATCTCTTTAAAAGACCTGCTTTTCTGAGCACAGAAGAAAATGACTGCAGAGAGACAATGTCTTGTCCTACAGCTCTTCGGTGTTCCCAGCTTCAACAGTGGCTGAAAAGCAACTCTTTACCCTTTTCTGGGGTCACTGTATCCATACTCCCTCAACTGAGTGAAAGCTCCCCACATTCTGTATACTAGATTTTTTTCCATCTCAGCTGCCCTACATTGACCCTCCTTTTTTTTTGCATTCTCCCTCCCAAGGAAAGACCAGCCAGAAAGAGGAGTTTCAAAAACCCGATCAGGTGTATTCTCACCTCAGTTCTTAGAAGTGTAAGAATTTCTTTACATCTTCTATGGTTTCCTGAAAAGCGAGGGGTTATGGTTCTGGTGATCCCTGCGTCGCCTGTTTGTGCTCTGCAGTTTGTGTTGTAAAATTTACTAGAGAGATGCATGGAAACTAGAACATTAAATAATGACCAAAGCACACTCCTTGAATAAGGCTGAAAGAACTAACTATGCTGGTTTTGCAAGGGCTGCAGTCAGTCAGCTGGAACTCAGATGAAATTAATGGATCAAAGCTGTTATAAAATTATATGGGAATGACTCTTCAGCCATTGCAAAGACTTTGATAGGCTGGAAGAGAAGATTCAGGAATGATGCAGGTAATAGGACACACATTTTACATGGACTTATTTAAAATTCAGATTTTAAACAAAGCTGATCTCATAAATACTACTCTCCTACACCATTAAATATGCTGTGACCTGTTTCTTCTCTGAGCTTCTTGCTACGTGAAGTTAAGCTTGTCAGATGTCCTGATCTCCAGTTGAAGTTATGGGTTGCATGTCACAAAATCTGCTTTCCTTTTACAAGGACACTTTGATTGCCAAGTGGAAAATCATCCATGAGATGATGCAAAGGCAACAAATTACTGGAGTCCACATGACATCTTTTAGCCCCAGACATGTTTGGCCCTTCATCTTCTTAGCACTTGTAAATCAATGTATTATATGACATGTATAATTTCAAGAACATGGCAAGAAGAAAGATGAAGCACAAGATTTCATCTACTGTGAGTACTTCAAAGACCCTGTAGCATTACATGGCTTTTATTTATGTGGGACTGGTCGTTCCAGTGTTAACTTTTGGACTTTTGGACATGCATCCTTGTCTTGATCACCTGGATACTTCAGCAAGCAAATTCCAATAGATTACTGTGGAGACTGAATGTAATGTCTGTAATGTCTCACATGTCTGTTCCACAATTAGTCTCATTAGCTGAAAAAAACCCTACAAGAGAAGATCATTACACTTCAGCCTTCTGGGTAAGCACCAAGGATAGTAATGTTACACTCAGAATTTGGAGGACCCCTTTCCATTGGGAATTCGTAGATCTTTGCCAATGGCAGAAAATCAAACAGAGGATGTCTGAGCAATGACATCAGGCCCACCATCCGTGGAGTCAAAAGTCAAGCTGGTGATAATGTCATAAGGAGACAGGTTTGGCAAAATGCATCATGCCCATGCCATCTTGTGCCAGTACACACAGCAAGGTTTTGGCCTTTTCCTTGACAGTGTGATAGCCAGGGACAGAGCTAATGAAAGGGGTGGTGAAAAGAGGACCTAGGGAAAGGTCATCTGCAGGATGAAATTTATGGTGCTATTTGTTCTGTGGTTTAATTGCTGCTTTCAGTCCTTCCAATTTTATATGCTCCAAAAGGGTATTTGCTCTCTGTGGTTTTTAGTTTGATTTTGTTTTGTGGGTTGTTGTTTGTTTGGGGTTTTTTGTGTGTTCGTTTTGGGGTTTTTGTTTGTTGGTTGTTTTTGGGAGCTTTGTTTGGTTTTGGTTTGTATTGTGTTCTGGGTTTTTTGTTTGTTTCTGTTCATTTTCCCAAAGGAAATAACTTCACAGTTTCTGGCCAGTGAGTTTAGAATATTGACTCTTAAGAAAATGAACCATTTTCAGATTAAAGGGAGATCTATATGCCCTCAGTTTGGATCAAGATCAGACCTAGCCCAGCATGGTACTGTAGCCAAATAAGTTTTAGGACCTAGTGGTGGCAAACTATGTTTATAAACTTGTCATTCTTTTGGATGATCTGTTTACTTTGAGCTCTTGGTCTTGTCCAGATGCTGGGCTGAGATTATAGGCCCTCATGTGGTCAGGAATGAATTTGGATCCCTCCCTTCCATTAGAATACTACTTAAAATACATACACATTGGTGGGGTATGTTCACAGTCTTGAAACTTCCAATTCTTCATTTGCAGTGCTAATGTTGTGCTTATTTCTGCCAGCAAAATACAGGAGAAATAAAAACCAAACCCATCTCTTCTCATGTTTCTATTTATACCATTTAATCTTTGGTCAGAAACTTCATGGGGTGCATTTTTCAAATGACAGAATATGGGAATACCCACAAAAATATGCAGGTATGCTTATGCATATGCAAAACAGCACTGTTTTTAAACTTATACCAGAATTCTTACAAGTTCATGCATATTAGGCCTGCAGGATGGAATAAACTTTATTCTGCAAAGTCTAGCAAAAACTCAGCATTTAGGCCTTGTTAAAGCCCTAGTTTGAGAGGTTAAATAGTATTAAGTGTTGATGGAGCCTCATGCAAGGGGAGTGAGTAGAGTTCATTCAATGTGAAGTAATACTTGTGTTAATAGTTAGAGGTAGGATGACCAGGAATCCATGACTGGGAAACCTGTGATCTTGATGATTTCAGTGCCCTCTCTGGCATCCAGTGAAAAATCTCACATGACAGCTTTGAAGGTGGCTGGATCCCTTGCTGGTCAGCTGCTGCCTTCAGAATTCTTATCCGGATATTCTCTGGAGGGCAGAAATCTCTATCAAAACACCAGTCAGAAGGGAAAAAACAGAGGTGCTGTGAAAACAGCCTGGGGAGTGCCCTCCTTTCAGATAAGCCCATCAAAACCACTGCTGAGTCATTAACATCAGACCATTAAAATGTCATAGCATGAAGTTCAGCTTGAACTGTTTTGTTCATTTCTGGGATAGGGTTTGAAGCCTAAACTGCACCCCATCCTGCTGGGGAAAGTTCACCACCTGTGCTTATAGGGAAAAGAGCTAGAAGGTTCTCCCATGGGGAAGAAACATGTACTAAGTAACAGGCGTCTGGTATGCAACTTAGGCAAAGATGCCACAGATTTGAGGGCAGCACTTTCCTGTGTACCTCGAAGGGTCTACAGGTAACTTTGGAAAATGCTTGCACCTGGGCAGGGCTGCACCTGCCAGTGGCAGTGACCTCATTGCTTCAAGAGTTCAGATGCTGCAAGATCAATGTCCCCCAGAGAATGTGATTTTTTTGAGATATTTCTCAGGCCATGCTTGAAATACATAGAGTTAGTAAGCAGCCTATGAGGCATCTCTGTGAGCAAGAGGTCGCCAAGTCAGGGAGTTCACTCTGCTGATATAAGACTATGTCTGAGAACATATTTGAGATAAGAGTGGCCTGGGTGTAGCACGAAGGTTTTTTCAGTGCCCTCTTCCCTGATTGCTTGCAATGTCTAGCTCTGCAGGAGGCTCCCACTTACCCATCCACCATGTCCTAAACAGTAATTTCAGGCTGCAGCCTAGCAGAGTGGTAGACTTTGAAATTATGCCAGGATATGATTAATAAATTTCCACGTGCTTGCTGGAAGGGCAAGGAAAGCAGTGTTGGGAACAGTTGTGGAGGAGATTCCAAAAAGCATGAGGTGACCTCCATCATGGCTATGGTTGGGTGTCTCTCCAGGAAGCAGAGAGATACTCATAAAAGCCTGATGGGATCTTTCCCCACAGTTCCCATTCCCTGGATGGATTCTCCTTTTCTGGACAAGTGAGCCCTACTATCTTGTTCTCATCAGCCCAAGTGTCATTGCTGGTCTGTCAGAAGACATGACAAGCCTCTTGGTGGTAACAGGGAGCCCCAGTTGCTGAGGCCTCTGGGATGGGCTGTGGAGGAAGAGGTGTTGGCTGGTTTCACCTTTGTTTCAGTTGCTGGAGAGAAAGGACATTCTGCCTCCACTCTTTTGGGGACTGGCCAGTCAGTTCACAGTGAATCTATGAGCAGGACTGAACTCCTGCTGCTGAAGTGAGTCTTTGAAGGTTCATCTTCTTTTCATTTTCTTCGGACTGCCAGGAGTCACAAGCCCGTGCTATGAGACAAGGTGTCCACATCCCATTGGAAGATGGACATGTGAGGTTCTACTGCTTTCAACTTTGCTGCTTCCCCTATCAATGCCTGTCCAGCCCTTCTACACTCTCTCCTGTGTTCTTTCAGTGAGTTGGTGTATGGTGCTCCAGTGGAAAGTCTTGTTGCATTCAGGGAACTGAATGGGGGAAAAGCTAAAGAAAATGATTCACTGTTTTGCCCCTGTGGGGTTAGTTTCCTGGCCACTCTGTTTTCTTCATCAGCTTCCAATGGGGTAACAGGAGCAGAGGGGAGCAGTGTGAGCAGGTGGCCTTTTGCCATCTCATTACTGCAGAGGGACAGCACAGCTTTTGTCACCCTTTTGGGAGCACATCTCGAGATAGATCATCTCCCAGTTCCTCCTCGGTGAGATAAAACACTACAGTTTGCTGAGGCAGACTCACTCCTAACCTGCATGAGGGAGTGAAGATAGAAACACTCCACACATGGCAGATTCTTTTTTTTTGTTGCTGCTTGTAATGAAGAGTTGGGAAGTGGACTGTTCCCAGAGTATTTCTGACCATGAAGGTCTTCTCACTCAGCAGTAACATAATCCCTACAGAGGCAGGGGGATCCTATATACTGATGCGCAGAGGGTAATTCTGGTGCCATTCTTTGCATCATGTTTTTTAACTTGCTCAACAGTTTGCCACGGACTCTGAAAACAGCAAACATAATAAGCCATGCCAATGAACGTGTAAAGTGAATGGAATAAAAATGGAGAAAGGTAAATCGTGTTTCTGAAACTTAGGGAGGTGTCAGATGTTCATCAAGACAACTTTAGTCTTTGATAGTGTTAGACAGTTTAATTTCTCCACTCATATATTAGCAAAATTGTCAGTGTATAATGTTCCTTGTACTTTGGAAGAACAGTGAAGTGCTGAAAGAAGCCCTTATTCTCAATTTAATGGAAACACATCTTACAGTGATTTTATATATTTCAGTTAACCCCCTCTCTCCCAGGAAAAAAGATCTCCCAGCTTATGGAAAGGCAGCATTGGTTTTAGCTTAGCTGCAGAGCTCATTTTTTCATGTAATTGGGTATTAACACTTCTAATACCATGACAGGTAAGAGACAACACTCTGGCACTATCCCAGAAGGTCGGTAGTTGAGGCAACAGCAGGGCTGTAACATGTTTCCTCTTTCCTCAGAGGTATGGGGAACAGGATCCTGATTGTGTCTTGTGTCCAGCTTCAGTGTATTTCCCAGTAGCACAGGGATGCAGCTACACAATTAAAAGATCCAGATGACTGGGTGTGCTTCAAGTGAAATAGGTTTCCTTTGATTTAAAAGCTCACTGCACATTTTTAAAGATCATAGAATCATAGAATATCCTAAGTTGGAAGGGACCCACCAGGATCAATGAAGACCAGCTTCTGACCCAGCACAGGACAGTCCCAAGAATCACACCATGTGCCTGAGAGCGTTGTCCAAGTGCTTCTTGAACTCTGGCATGTGTAGTGCCATGAAGAGCCCTTTCCCAATGCCCAGTCTAAACCTCCTGACACAGCTTCATGCAGTTCCTTCATGTTTATGTCAAAGGCTTTGTGAGGCCTTTTTTGAAGAAATGTGTGTGTGCATGTTGTAAGAGACCGGATTTGTATCTCACTGAATTTATATGGATAGGAGCCAACTTACTGTGAGTGTGTGTGTATGTGGCAGAGCTGGCAGCCTGAAGCCAGTTCTGAAGGGGCTGAAGGCCTGAAGCACATGTTCAGGAGTCCTGCTAGGACCAGACTGCTCACAGAGCACATGGTCTGCAGACAAGATGGCCCGAGGACCATGTGGCTGCCTGTCAATCAAGGAGGGCCTGCCTGGCAGCCTGGCCACACCACACCCCCTGGAGCTCCTGATTGTCTGCAGTATCTCTCACTCAGGTCTGGAGGCCACTGAGTGGTCAATGACCTGAATGTTCTGCCTGGGAGGGGTGGCCATGGTAGCCAAATCCCATAAATACAGCACAGATGGGTTCTGTTTTGGCTTTTCTCTCAGAAACTTGCCATTATGGTGTGATCTCCACTGGATACTTTGACGGTAGCTATGTCTTATTCTAACCTCTTCTTCCTCTTCCTTTATTCTTCTGGGTAATTTATAGCCAAGAGGCTTATATTCTTCTAAACTGGGTTGCTGATTGCTTTGTACTGGGTGCTTTTGTGGACTGTGTCTTTGTTTGCTGGGTGACAATGCTTCTGCATATTTTACCCCTGAAACTTTTGCCAAAATTCCTATTTTATCACTAAATTTCAGGTTCTCCTGGGAAAATGCGTGTAAGCTCGGTGGCTGGGGCAGGGTCGTGGATGCGGCGGCCCTGGGCCGGCCCCGGCTGGGAACCTGAGCACAGCTGCCACTTCTGGACAGCGATGGGGGGCCAATGCTGGCACCGTACTAGCGATAGGGGCGGCCACGGCTGTGAAAACAAAGATGGAGCGGGGGACCGAAACTCGTGATGTCTTCGATGGGAAAACACCGGAACCAAGGCGGGGCCTGGCCTCGCTGGACCAATGGAGCTTGGCCAGGAAGAGGGCAACGAGATCCACGCGAGAGGGAGAAGGCTTAAAAGCTGAGGCAACAGCCCCACCCCGGGCTCTTCTTTGGCTGCTCTGAGGGGAACCACACAGCTCCTGCCTTTCGTGCTCGCAGGCCCTCATGGCGTGGCTTCCACCCGTTTCTCTCGACAAGCAAGTAACCCTCGGGGAGGTGGTGGGAGGGAGTTGTTTTCATTTCTTTTTGTGTTTTTCAGAGCCTGAAGGGCTGGGAAGTGCTTCCAAGGAGAGAGGGAAGGGAAAGAGACCACTTTTCCCACCCTTCCCCACTGCTTTTTCAGCTAGCCATCTGGCTGAAAGCACAGTTCCCTTTGTCCTTTTTTCCCTTTTGTGTTTTTTTCCCCTGTGTGTCGGGTGTTACTCTGTGTAATTCTGGGGTCCCTGTGGGTTATCTCTACTTCCCTAATTTAAACCTCCTGTAATAAACTGTTCACTTGCTGCTAATTTTGTTCAGTTTTCCATCACCTTTATTGAACTGCCCCCTGAACGCTAAAAAGTGGATTAAACCACCACAGTGTGAGTGAAATCTTTTTGAATCTTAAATATATGTTAAGTGACCTGGCAGCATGTGGCCTAGACCCAGGGTATTATGCGTGCATACAGTCTGCACACACGTATATGGATATACATATTTCAACCTAAACTTGATTTCTCTTATGCATGTGCATAGTCACTGAATGGCAAAGCAGGGCTATTCCAGGTGGGTTTTACATCTTAAGTGCACTAAGATAAGGAAACAAGTTATTCCTAACACTTAGAGAATCCTTCTATACAGTAAAGTGAAAAGATTTGCTGAGAGAGGCTGGGAAGCTCCAGGATGCAAGAATAGTTACTTGTGAAGAGTAACCCTGTGGCAGAAATAAACACTTCCATGCTCTTTTTAAATAAGAAATAATCGTAAATATGAAGACCCCTAAATGTACCTGCCACTTATTAAACAGGTGCTTTCCAGGCCATATTTAACTGACCAATGAACTACTTATGTCACATCCAGATTAGATCCAAAGGAGTTCACTGCAGGGAACCAAGGTCAAAAATGAGCTCTTAGGCACATCCATAACTTGAACAGATTACTTGATTAATAAGACTATGTGTGCCTCAGTGATGGATTGCATGTGCCACTGTGAACTTCACTGAATTAGAATTTGGGATGCTGGCTTAGTGAAATGTTTGAATTAGGTGGCCTGTTTTATATTATGAATTTTATTCTAACAGTACTGTATTTCCAATCCACCAGAATGGGGAAAAGTGGGCAAGAGAGGTGACTTCTCAACATCTCAGTTGCTGTCCCTGTACAGTGTAAGCATGCTGGATCTTGATACTCCTGAATCTGGCTGGTGAAAGGACTGCAGCAGTCCTGCATACAACAAGCCCTCAAACCACAGGTTTCGGTTCTGATCTGTGAATACCCTGTTAATTTGTTTAAACCAGTCAACTGCAGGATTTGTGGAAGGGTGGGAGCCTCTGTGCCAGCACAGGACAGTGAATGGAAATGAGAATGTGGCTCATCTTCCTTTTTAATTTCTGTTTCACTTCCCAAAATACAGTGCCACTGTTACCCCGCCCTCACTTGGGCGCTAGTTGGTCACTGTGGCACACATAAACCTTCTCCAGGAGAAGGCTCTCACTCCTCTGTGGAGAGGGTTACTAAGCTCAGCGATGTTACAGGCAGCAAGTACAGGGGCCACCTAAAGGCTGGGAGCTGGCTGAGGAGGTAGGCACAGCAGTGGGGAGCAAAGCCGCCTGCTTGTGGTGGCAAGAGCAACAAGGACCTCCACTTTTTGATATGGAGTTGGGTGAACAGGTTCGTGCTAGTCTGCCAAGCTCCCCAAACCCATGGCTTGTTGGTGGGTCCCATTTCTGAAAAAACCCTTGACCTGGTGAGAACCGCCTCAGATGCCCGTGCAGACTATCCCCTCCTGCCTCATTGGAGGGCTGAGTATGTCAGATCGAGTGACTGGAATTTTGATGCTTGGCTTAAGAGGGTCTCATGGCTCATTTGAAACTAAGCCTGAGCTAATTAGGCGCTGAAGACAGCAGTTCAGACGTATCCTGTGTGGTGGAGAGACTAGGACCAGGAAAGCTCACCTCTCCCCGTCTGTGCTCAGGCAGCTCCTCATCTGGCACATACAGTGTGGTGTGTGTTAGCAGGCTCAAACTCAACCCTGCCTGCCTTGTCTGCTGTGGTGTGATGGAGGAAGGATTTCCTAAATTCTTTTTCCCGAGTTCTCCCAAAAGGCCTGCTGCTTTGCGTTCAACTACCGTCATTGTTCCTCTGGATTTAATAACTGAAGCAGGTTCACCCTGCATGTACTAGACACTGTTTGGGTTAACCCCGGGTGTTCAGCTCTGGCAGCAAGGGCAGATCCTGCAGGGTCACAGCCTCTTCCTTCCTGTCACCAGCAGGGACACCAAGTGAGACAGCCCCTGGCCTTTGCTTCATTTCCCTCCCACCTTTCAGCACTGCTTCTGAGGCCAAAGTATATGAAAGGGACGTTTCCAGAGACAGGAGACAGCAGGCATTTCAATGTTTCTGACAAATTGGTATTCACAATAGAAAAAATGAATAACACATTTGTATCCAGAGATCAAAGCAATGGAAGCAGTAAAGTAGTCTCTTATTAAACAATAATCAGCCCAATGCTATAATTGGTATTATATGTATTATATAAACCATTATACATGTATTAAAAAGAATTATTTCCCTCTTAACAGCTACTTTCTCATCCTTCTGCCTCTGGATGAGGCAGGCTGTTGCTCTCTTACTATCTTTATGATTTCTAACTTGGCTTCTGCAATGAAATAAAAAACCAGTCCTCACTTTACAAACATGTGGTCATGTTTCTTAAATGAAACAGTGTGATGGTCAGAGTACCAAGGCTGTAATTCAAGTTGCGGATCACAAACTGCCAAAGTAATTTTTCTTTCAGAATATTGCCTTTCACTGAACTTGAAGATTGACTTACAATTTGTTGGACCATGCAGGGTATCTTCCACTTCCAGAAAGAGTGATTAGCAAATACTGGCAACACATTTTCCTCAATAATGACACTATTATTCACTGCTGAACATAAATGAAAAGATAAATATTACACACAACAAGCTTAGCTGTAGGCTGTTGTTTATTACATATTTCTAAAGTAGCAGGTAAGACTTTTTGTGTTTTGTGAGCTATAATTTAAAAAAACAAATTAAAGATCCTTATTAAAGCACTTTCTTCTCCTCTTTAGAGCAACACAAGCAGATGTTAAATTAGAAGTGCAGAAGAAAACCTTTAAAACACTGTGAGTTAAACAGTATGTTTGCAGAAATTGTTCCCTTCAACTGAGGCTATACTTACTTTGCCACTTAAAAAAGGTGCTATGGTTTTAAAGGGATTTTATACTGCTTAGGCTAATTCCAGTTGACCCTAGTGACTTTGGTTATTCTATCCTGTTCCTAGGTAGCAGCTGATTGGAAAGACCTGTGCTACAGTGCTCAGAAAAGTCATGCCTGCAGCATTGCTCTTAGGAAGATGTGTTTTGTCACCAAGAACTAAGGCATGATTAACTGGTACTGAATTCTCCAATCAGCTGAGCAACAGAAAAATGTTTTTCTAGTCAGATGAGACACAAAATTGTGACATGGCTTTCTACAGAAGAAAAGTGGCATGTGCCACAGACAAGGCTCTTAGACAAGTCTTCTTGCCTGTACAGGTGTACTACAGCACATGACACCTGTCAGATAATAGCCCTTAGAAGAGAGCCCTTAACTCTCTAGTGATCAAGAGGAGGGCTTGAAATGATGGAATAGCTTGAATGTGCCATATTGGGGAAGCTGATGAGAGTTGGTAGAGGCAACCTTATCCTCATTAGCAACATCTTAAATCATTGAGTGAATGTCCTTTCTCATGTTTCCTGCAGATGCTGGAGATAATTCTGAGTCTATAAAACTTTGCTGGATATAGCTCTGTTTGCAGGACCTCATTCCAGTTTTGAAGAGTAAGTACATTCTTGTCTGGTCTTCAGGCAACGCACTTTGGAAAAAACAACATGCCAAAGCAGTTTTCTTCTGTGTTGTCCTCCCTCAGCATAGATGTGTGCACTATCTGTGCCTACCAAGTGAGTGACACACTGTACTG
>VXBA01000266.1:146929-219955 GCA_013399895.1 Serilophus lunatus
GTTCCTCTGTGTAATTCTGGGGTCCCTGTGGGTTATCCCTACTTCCCTAATTTCAACCCCCTGTAATAAACTGTTCACCTGCTGCAAACTATTAATTTTTCTGTCACCTTTATTGAACCTGCCCCCTAGATGACAAAAGTGGTCCTAAACCACCACACACACACATCTTTCAGTTTTAGAAGTGTTCTGGAGATCCATCTACCTATGCTATTTATTCTCTTTAAATGAGAATTTGCCTTTTAATTTGGCTAAGAAGCACAGTTTAACTCGGAGGACACTCAACTGTGAAACTTGTTGGCTCATAAAGGGGTTGGAGCAACTCCTTGCAATGTACATCTTAGTCTAACAGGGCACCAAGGGATATGGTAAGGTGTCAGGTAGTCCCACCTCACGCTCGGACACATTTGCGGTTGTCATTCAATAAAGCGCTTGCACATATTTTTCAATTTAATCTTATTGGGTTTCATGGGATTTGGAGTGTCCCTAATGTGCTACGCTGTGTGAACACCTGACTTGGTGCTTCAACAAGAGGCTGCACAAAACCAAGCAGCACAAACCCCCTTGCACAGCACCTGCAGCCCTCTGCTCATCACAGCCCTCAGTAAAATGATGACTGCACCTCTTTGCTGGTCCTGAAAAGCAGGTTAGACAAACATCTGCCAGGAATGGTTCAGGTATAGTTGCTCCTGCCTTGGACTGGAATAATGGACTTCCACAAGCAATTGCAACCAAATTTTGAGACTTCTAGGAAATTAACATGATGGTTAGACTATTAGATGGATGACAAATACAGCTACTAGCTAGTCGCCAAAATTAAAACAAATCATTAATTATTCTGATTTTTCTGTAGCTGTTAAACCTTTCTAAGTTTACCTATGTATCACCTTCCAGAACAGAAGACTGGGGGAAAGAGAATGTTCTCCTATTGGGAACAGAATCCTTTTAAATTTAGTGATTGAGAGGACGTGCTTTCCATCCTATTTTACTTGTTTTTTTCCCAAGAGTTGATGCAGAAAAAAAGTCTAGATCACAAATGCCAGTCAAAAGTCTCTTGGGCATCTAAGTCCAAAATGTCTATGCTATGAAATCCCACCCTAAACTGCTGCTTGTCTCTGGCTAAACCTCCCCTGTAGCTCCATTTCTGTGGTAAAATCTCTATGTGATCAGCTGCTGTCCATAGTCAAAATTAGTCAAATCCAGATGCTTTTGTCTGAGCTCAAGGCTCAGTGGATTTCCCAAAGAAACAGTTTCTCATCTGTTTTGCCTCCAAGTGGAAGACCTAATTTTAAGTCTAGCCTTTGCCTCACGTGTTGCTTTTCTTCTGAATGTCTACTTGAACACATCTGTGACACCCTTCTCTAGGTAACAGGGGATGCTCAAATCTCTTTCACACCAAAGGTACAGTTACAACAAGAGGGATTGTGAAAGACTGACTTAAAAATAACCAGCACCCTGTAAACAGGACTGCCATTTTTGGAGGCAAGAGGAGGGTAGAATAGAGACGGTTGCACCCATAAGTGATCTAGCTGTGGATAAAAAGGGGCTTTCACTGTTCTAAATCTTGGAGTTTTTTCCAGTGAAATAGATTTATTTTGGAAAGCCAGGCTTATATCTTAAATTTTCCTATCTTTGGTCCTTCTTTCATCAGCAGAGAGAGAGTTTGGATTGATATATTCAAGGAAGCCAGGAGGATGATTCATATGCCCTACTGGCATGGATGGGCTCCTCT
Source organism: Serilophus lunatus (assembly GCA_013399895.1). Classification (NCBI taxonomy): domain Eukaryota; kingdom Metazoa; phylum Chordata; class Aves; order Passeriformes; family Eurylaimidae; genus Serilophus; species Serilophus lunatus. The sequence continues at coordinate 148,659 of VXBA01000266.1, forward strand.
TGCCATTTGATATTCCAGGGCAGAGGAGTCATCTGCATGGAGCTGGCAGACAGGATGCAAGACGAAAGAGGTCCATGTGCTTTTTGGTGAAGCAACTGTCTGCCAACCCGGATACTCCATTAGACACTTACTTTCAGGCAACTGTATCCTAATGTTAGAAAGATTAATTATTTCTAGATTCATCAATTATACAGAACATATCTCCGTGGACATGAGTGAACGCCCACATTGATGCCTGAATTTAGATTTTTGAATCTCCTCTCCCAGGATTAAGTAGCCTAAATATGGCTGTCTAGTACAATCTCAGGTACCCCACCTGGAGTCCAGCTGGTGCTGCAGGAGGCTGAAGGTTCCCCAGCAGTGACATGTCTTTTTTGTCAGCCTCATGCAATTATTCCAGACAGGTTGAAGTGTCTCAGAGGGCTTTAGGCATCTGAATTCAAGCCATCTGTGTCTTGAAGAGGGCTAGGAGAATGCTGCCAGTATAGTCAGTGTCAGGAGCACTCTGGTATCTCTGGAAGGGGAGAGTCAAAGTCTGCACTGATATTATTCACCAGACATTTGTCATGTCTGGTGGCTACAGGGGTTCACCACTGGCTCACACGGGCAGCACTGATTCACTTCTCCCTTGTTTTGCACTATGTACTGTTTTTCAGCTCAAAAAGTGTATTGGAGACTGATGCTGAGACTCCCATTTTTTATCCCACATTTTTCTGGTGCTCCTCTTAAAGTAATATGAACTGTGCCTTCTGACACTAACAGAATCCTCAGAGATGTCTCAGCATTTTTTTATTAGTTAGAGCTGTGCTGCTTGGTTATTGTATTTTTTCCTGCCAACCCAGTCCTCAAGACAGACTTGTGAATATTCAGTGGGTTGAAATTCTTTTTTTGACATCAGCCTAGACTTTGTAGAGCAGCACAATGTGAACTGGGACTCTGAATAATTCAGATAAAATTCATCCTTTGAGTACATAGACTTTATCTGACAGTCCTTTTTTTGGGATGAAAACAAACTTTAGTGTCTGTGCACAGTAGTAAATGGGTAGGGAAAACACACAGCAAAAGAAATCTTGACCTGCAGTAGAGCTGTGACAGGAGACTAAACTAAAGAAATTAATGGCGATTCTCCCCTGGCTAAGGAGGAGAGAGTGAAGGTCTTGACATATTTAGTTGTTTATGGTGTCTTCTCTGACTTCAGAGAGATTAATTCCTGCTGGTGAGCATGTCTTTCCGTTGTGAGACAGCAATTCATGTAGTACTGATCTCATATTTTAACTCAGCGAGCAGGTTTAAGGCTAATAAACTCCCTTCCAATAAACTGATAATGCCACATTGCCATTTCATGCCAGGTGAGGAGCAGCAGGAATGAGTGACAGCACGGTGCCAAGGTGCTGAAATGTTTCCATTTTTAGTTTGACACAAGCACATGAGCAGTTAGAACATGGTCCTAATAACATAACACCAAGGTCGCAGGTTCAATCCCTATATGAGCCATTCACTTAAAAGCTGAACTTGATGATCCTTGTGGGTCCTTCCAACTCAGAATATTCTGTGATTCTATGGTTCTGTGATACAGAAGAGCAAAGATAACACCCAAACTGAAAAAAGTTTGGGGAAACTTGTTATTTGCAGGTATATCACTGTGCTTTCATGCCTGCGTGACATGACAGGATCTGGTTGACAAGGACTGAAAAAAAAAAAAAGGCAGAAGTGCCTTTGCAATAGCTACCTCTGCAAGTGCAGGGCAGGGGGACCAACAACTGGGAGAGAATTACATCCAACAGCAATGAGAAGGCACTCCAGGCTGCTCACTGCCTCCCAAAACCCATAGATGCAACGGGAGCTGTGGCTTCCATCAGTGAAGGAGTTTTATTTGTTCAAATCCAAGTTCAAATCCAAGTGATAAGCCACTGATGCCCCAAAAACCCACCTACAAACACCACACACAACACGGTGCATGTGGGTGTACTGTTCTAGTCAGAGGGAACAGTTGCCTTAGCTCATACAGACACTGGATATACACACAGCAATTAATATTACATAAATAATGTCTTTAAAAGCCAGGATTACCACACAGTTACTCGAGTTACAATCACCCATGTTGAAAAAAAATGAGCCTTATTAATTACCACAACAAGCCTTGTTCATAGTAAACAAGGTCTTTTATCTCTGCTCCTGTTTCGTCCTTTTGGCTAGAGCAAAGATAGACTTTGCTGAAGACTGGGCACTACCAACCAACCAAAATGACTATCTGGAGTCTCTGAAATATTAGGACAAGAATATGGACTAAAGAAGACAAATACTGCAAAGCTCAGTTCCTCCATGTTTATTTTTAAAGTCATTGTAGCTGCCAGTTGTTGCAGGGAAAACCTGTTCAGCTTTCATGGCATTTCCATCATGAACATCCTTTAGAAGAGCTGCATTGCAGAACAGGTGATAATTAAAACCAAACTAAGACTATTACTCTTGTAATTGAATTTCAAACTCATACACGGATAACTGCCTATGAAATCATTTACTGTATAACATCCACAATAGTTATTTCATATGAAACAATTGGATAAGGCTCCTTGCAATCTTAGCAAAACATTTCAGTATTTGACTAGAAAGAAAAATAACATAAAAGTATCCATACAATGGCACAGTGTTCTTGTAGAGATATGTGAACAATAATTTCCCCACAGCAGGTCATGTTCATTCAGGCAGGTGTGAGCATCACTCCCCATCACCCTGGGACATGAGAGCAGAAAGGCAGTGCACCTGTCAGTGACAGCAAGTTTGCAGGCAGGACAGAGAAAAGAATGAGTAAGGAACACAAAGCCAGGTTAATATATTATAAAACTTAATTAAAGTTTTGGAACATCAGATGCAATTGTCTGGGTTTCCTACTACTGTAGCCTGTTTTCTGTGGCAGGATATTGTTACTCATGGTGTACCTTTCACTTGAAGATAATTTTATACACAGTACACAGCACATCCTCCGATCTTCGGTTTATGCTGTAATGCTGCAATTGTGGTTCTCAAAGAGCTTTTAAAACAATTGTCTTTTTAACGAACTGTCTTGAATATGGAGGCTTGGAACTATGTCCTCAGAGGGGAGCAGGCCAACAAAGTATTTGTGGGGCCTATCACTAGCTTAAAATGCATGAAGTAACCCCTCATCTTTTTGGTGGTACTGGCAACGAATTGTTTTAACCTTGATGTCATAGCAATCCCAAAATATCTTTTCTGAATAGCCTTACAAAAGCTGCCAGGCAAATCTTTCATAGCTTTAGGTATTACTGGTACTTTCCAGATTACATAATTCTGCCTGTAACATATTACAGGCATGCTCATGACTTCAGAGGCAGCAGCATAACAAAATATTTGCCAAGTCCAACTTCCTCCTCTGTACTGAGTTCCTGGGACTTCTTGCCTCTCACCTCCACAAAACACACTGATACAGTAGGTGAAGCTGTGGAAACGAGATAAGATTCAGCTGTCCCTCTGATAAAAAAAAAAAAAAGCAAGCCAAATCTCTCCCTTCAAAGAGTCAGACTTTGCTTTATGTCTTCAAAAGGCAGCAAAGACCAACTTGTGCTTCTGCAGACCAAAACCAGAAACTGATCTTGATGTCCTAAAGAAATCATGATGGGTTCATTACCAGCAGATTCCTCTTTAGTGAGCTGGGAAGGGCTTAGTGATCACTTCTGACTGAAGTTCTTTGTTAAATACCCAGATTGCAATCTTTTAAACTTCTATAGAACCAAATCAAGCATCCTCTTCCTACTTAAGAGATGAACAGCACAGGTTTGCCTGTGAAACAGGTGCAGATACAGCAGATAAGGCAGTACTGAATATACAGCCCATTTATAGCTCTGGATAGCAGTTAAAAAGATGTGATGACAGACACTGAGCTTAATAGATTTTTTAAAAATAAATATTACTAGTGACTCAGGATTAAATTCTGCAGTTCTTGCTTACACAAACCTGCTGAGCTTTCACACACTGCACACTGCTGCACACAGATGTTGATTAAATCCGAGTGAAACTGAAGGCTTCAAAACTATCCCTTTTACACCCAAGCTCATTCTAAAAATGGAAAAAAGGAGAGGAAAGAAAAAAGAAATCAGAGAAATAAAAAATCCCACAATGCCAAACATATAAGAGCCCTGTTACAGATAAACTTGGAAAAGAAATGAAATATATTTTTTGTGCTCCAAGATAGAAAAACCCCACTGACTCCAATAACATAGAAATTTACCTTATGGTCACCATCTGACATTTCAACTATGGTTTCAATAATATCATCAAGAGCCTGTGGACTAATTCAGGCACAGAGCTGCTTTGATTTACATTAGATTTTTTGTTTTGCATACACAATAATTAAGGAAAAAGACTTTGTATTACCCTCTGCATCTGTACAGTTAAGGTCATACAAGTTAAAATACACATGGTTTAGTGGTAGGCTTGGAAGTGCTGGGTTAACAGTTGGACTTGGTGATATTAGAGGTCTCTTCCAAACTTAATCTTTCTAGGATTCTAAGTCAATAGAGATTCTTCCATCTAATGTTCTTTAATAAGGTCATATTACTTCTAGTATTAGTCTGCAGAGACTGATTCCTGAATACTTCATTCATGTTGCAAAACAAATTGATTCATTATAATATTGCTTTAGCTACTCATTAGTAATTCATTTGAAATGACTTTAAATATATTTTTCTTCCTTCTAGAGAAAACACCATATTTTTCACAAGTGGAAGTGATGTGAGGAAACTTTTCAGTGGGATACCATTAATCAGAACCTTATTTCTTGGTATTCAGTCATTTAATCATCCCTTGCCATGATAAAACTCTCCCTGGCTTCAGCAGCTTTACCCAATAGGAACTTGAAGAATTTATTGTTTAGCAAATGCTATTACAACAGGGGATAACTAGATGTCCTCCTCAAAAAAACCCAAACCCAACCACAGCCCAACAAAAACAGAAAAGTAAGCTGTTAAAAAAGCCTGTAGCCCCAACAGTGGTGCACTCATTCTTGACCCAGCCAGCTTAAGCTGGCTCCTCATTTGTGTATATAGTAACCAGACCCAAACAGACCGAGTAAAGGTGGCTCCAGCTGTAAAACTTCCAGGTCAGTATATTAAGACCATCACAAGTCTTTGCTCTATAAAAAGCCACATGGAATTAGTTCAAGATCTCTTTCCTTGCCACAAAGAAAAAATAGCAGATGGCATTGAGTCCTTCTCTAAACAACTGTCTGAGAAATGGCAGAGGGACCACAGGAGGTAAGATAACACCCCATGACAAGGCAGAGGACTCCTTGGCAAAGAGTTAAATTCTTCCCAAGCTTTGAGAGAGTTCAGGTGAAAGTTCAGCTTTAGTGATTTCCCATGGAGTAGCAGTGCCCAAACAGGTGGGATGAATAAGCAGATGAGAAAGAGGAAGCACCAAGGGAAACATCTGTCCCTATTTAGAACAGAGGAGAACTAAGATTAATGAGGAAATTAAAACTAAAACAATCCCTTGAGGGCAAACAGCTTCAGATTTTGAAAAATTAACTACAGAAGGCTTGAATACATCCCCAAAACTCATTGCTGAGGGGAGTGAAAGTGTGTGACTTTATAATAAAACAGGAATTAAGTAGCTGCAGAAAAAATCCATGGATCAGTTATATTGCCTATGCTGTCAATATGTGAAAATCAGGGCAAAGGATTTGATTTGCCCATGGCTTCATGCAGTTAAGTGCACTTTTCACATCCAGCAGAACCAGATGTTGTGCCTCTCTGTTCCTCTCCTGCCTTCGCTTTGCAGCTTTAGGTCTCTAGCCAATCTCGTCATGCAAGTGCATGGCATCTAAATTACCTATTTTCATTTATCTAATTGGCCTTTGCCATGATAAGAGACACATGCAGAATCTCAAAGAGGAAATTACTAACCAAAAAAACCCCAAACGACCTGTTAATTCTGGTATGAGACTGTGTGCTAAATAATGCCTCAGGGCTCTTCACTTAGAGACAAATGAAGAAAGGTTCTACTCAGACTACCCAAACCTGAATTTTGACTTACCTGTCCCATTGCTTTTCTTGCTAGACAGGAAGAGTTCTTGTTCAACAGATCACGTAAATGGACACAGGAATACAGAACACATCTATTCTCACAGGAATGAGGTTCTTTAGCATAATCCAGAACAGCCTAAATCATAGAATATGGTTAGATGATGGAAAAACATTTAATTTAGAGTCCTATTCCTCACCACTTTGGCTCTTGCAATGAGCCCAAGTGATGCAGCACTGGTTTTCCCAGCTGCTTTGCTACTGAGCAGCATTAAATGCACAATAGCAAATTTTAACTGCAGTCAAGAGCTACTGGCAAGGTGGACACTGCCATGCTCCTCTCAGAATAAAATCTTGCAGCATTTCTTTATCTTCCATGCTCCTGAACATGAAGGTCCCCTATATGCCAGCACAGTTTAAAATAAATACTTAGAATCACAGAATGATTTGGGTTGGAAGAGAGACCCAAAGATCATCTAGTTCCAAACCCCGCCACAGGCAGGGACAACTTCCACTAGACCAGGTCGTCCATCTAGACACTAAGCCATTTACCACTGCACTCTGGATGTGACCATACAATTCCTCATCCGCCTAACAATCTACTCATCAAATCCATCTCTCTCCAGTTAAGAAAGAAGGGTGCTGTGGGGACTGTATCAAAGGCTTTACAGAAATTCAGATAAATGATGTCTGTAGTCCCTCCCTTGTCCACTGATTTAGTCACTTCATCATGGAAGGCCACTAGTTGGTCAGGCAGGATTTGCCCTTGGTGAAGCCATTCTGGCAGTCCTGAACCACCTCCTTTTTCTCCATGGGCCGTATCATACCTTCTAGAAGAATCTGCTCCAGATGATCTTCCTAGGCAGAGGTGAGTCTGACAGATTAGTAGTTCCCAGGGTCCTCCTTCCTACACTTTTTAGAGGCGGGTTTAATGTTTCACTTCTAGTCACTTGGGACTTCACCTGACTTGCTAAATATCATAGAGAGAGGCTTAGCAACTACATCAGCCAATTCCCTCAGGATACTGGGAACCCTGGGGTCCCATAGACTTATACACCATCAGGTTCCTCAGGTGGTCATGAACCTGATCTTTGCTACTTTGCTGCTTCTAAGCTCAATGCCTCATGTAGCTGGAGCAGAAGGCTTCATCAAAAGGCTCCCCATGATCGAGGCCTGTAGTTAGGCCTCCAGCACTGACCAGAAGGTTTCCCTTAGTTGTTTTACTTGAACAAACAGCTCAGGTCCTGTCAAGATCATGCTATCAATATTTAGGCGCCTGCTGATAGCAGTTAAGAAGTTCCTGTGATTTGGAAAGTGCAAACCTTCCACACCCAGAAAAGTCCAGCAGATGCCTCCAACAATAAGGACAAAGAGAATCTGCCCTAGAACTGTGAGTCTGTCATTCTTCATCAGTCATTCGCCAAATCACCCTGGACCTCTAGTAAATCCTGAAGGATTCAGGACCCTGAATGTTTTACTCAAAGACTTGAGGCACACACTGAACTCTGGATTCCTAGAGTGGAAAAAACAATTCTCCTTTTTCATTGTTTTTTTTTTGTTGTTTGTTTTATTTGCTTCTTTCCTTATAGAAATGCAACAACCTCTTTCTGTTTTTGATTACCAATATGGTTTTGGAGAGGTATTTTTATATAGCTGTCTCTTGTGCCACGAAGATCGCTTTCCTAGGTGGTACTGAGGCTGTCCCTGTGTATTATGTTCTACTTGTCAACACTGAATTTCATTTATCATATTATCACCTCTCGTAACACGTCAAGAGACTCTTCTGGAACTCTGCAGCTTATTTTTGTTTTCACTGTGTTGAATAATTCCACATTATTGTTACCATATTAATTTTTCATTTCATTTTTCCATTAACTTTTAGGAATTCTACCAGCAGCACAGCTCCTCCTAGGTCATGGTAAACCTGACCATTTATTGACTCCGTGCTCTTAAATTATGAAAACAAAAGATAACAACTCCTTATCCCATGAAAGCTCAATTTCTGTAAGGATCTTAAGTAAGTGACCTATGAAAGCTTGTGGAAATCCATGTATGCTCTCAACTGGAGGACCCTGAACTACATGTTTGTAGAACTATGAAAGTCCATACAAAACCTTCTTCCTTTCTCATCTCATGCCTATTATTTATCAGCTAACACCAACACTGCCATTCCTCTCAGTTTAACTAGCAGAGATGTCAGACTTACTACCCCACTGTTCCCTACATCCCTCCAAGACCCCTTTAGAAGTACACATCACATTTCTATAAACTCCTGTGCTTTGATAACAAACCTTTCACATGCAGGCACTATGCTCTGGATTGGAGCTGGTAACTTCCTGCAGAGTTCTGGCTAACTACCATATGAAGCAGACGACCCTGATAATGTACTTCTATTAATGTCATTAACAAGTACATCTTTTAACTTTTCTGGTTTAATTCTGCCTTCTTTTGGCAGAAATCTAGCAGGCTTCTTGCTCCTGATGCGTTAAATGACCATAGCATTTTCACATCGATCTCTCATAATCTTTCTAAGTGAAGTTTTAACAATTTTACATCATTTTACATTGAAGTTGTTACCTTAAACAAGAGAAAATTTTAAATTTCCTTGTAATCTATAATCCAATAATATGAATATAGTTTTACTTAGCCTATACACTGAAGAGTATGCTACTGCTGAGTTCATTGACAGGCAGAGATAGGAAGAATACTCCTCCCAGCTTTCCTGACAGTTTGATAGTGCTAAAAGGAAAAAAAAAGACCACACTACCAATTAGGTTTCATATAACCAGGCTTAAACCCCTCCAAACTCATCCAAACTACACAATTCACATTAAAAATAAACACCTTCTAAAAATATTTGAAGTTTGCTTTGCTTTATCACATTTGGCACCTGTTGCGTTTTGTCTTCCACCAATGGTCTAGATGGCAAAATTCCCCTGAGTGTTTATAGAAACAGAAAAGCCAACTGAATGATTCAGTTTTGTGAAACTGGATGTAGAGTTAACTGAAAATTTCCCTTTAACACATAGAACTGAGATGCTGCAATCCCCTCAGCCTGCCTATTCACTGAAGTCTGGAGAAATTTTAATTCCACGGGGTTACCCCTCCAGATAAGACACATTTTCAATGTTAAACAAGAAATGCTTGGAGATAGAGTGTAGAAGAAGTACTTATAGAAATTACGTAGTAAATATGTGTCAACAAAACCTACATTCCAGAGTATCAGTGTCAATTCCTTATCAGTTATAAACAAGAAATGAAGCCATGCCTGCATGATTCATAAATAAGATGTAACATTGTCCCTTCAGTTGGCACCCTTTTCACAAGTCATATAACACAGAGTAAGCCAGTTCCTCTGACTTCATTTAAAAAATAAACTGTTTATGTCCAGCATCGAACCCACTGCCAAAGCTTAAGACAGAACTTTAACAGCAGCACCAGTCTGAGCTACATTCACCCCTGGTGACAAATACTATAAATATGACAGTAGGAACATACCTGCTGAAAAGACCACATCTTAAAAAAGGCTATGGCAGTCATTCCAACAGCAGCATTTTTGCTTTTTTATTTCCAGTAACAGCTACTAACCTAACTCAGGAGCATTAATTTTCACTATTTGTAAAGTCAGATAGGTCTGTGAAATGCAGTGTTTATGGTATCAACTTAATACAGTTAGTATCTTAATACTAGCTCCCAAGTATAAATTAAGGATTATCTTTTAACTATAAAATTTCAAAGGAAATAAACTGGTGAACATTTGAATGCAGAGCCAAGTGTTTTCTATACTTGGTGTGACTACTAGAGACATACAACAGCTTATGTGTGAAACAGCCATCTAGAAAAGGTTCATTTTTTCCCTTTGCGTTACCTGAAATCAAAAGCTGTTCATGCAAAAATGCGAATGTCTATAAGTGGAGTTAAAAATCTGCATTTCCCCCTGCCTCCCCTATTTCTATTGAAAATATTCAGTTGTTCATTAATTAGCCAGGGTTGTTTTTATGACTTTCGGAGTTGCTTTAAATTTTTGTGTCCTCTAGTTAAATTTGTTTCCACAGAATCTTTTTCAAGAAGCAGGGAGGGCAGAAGGGCAGCAAAGGAATAAATGCATATAAACCTCTCAAATTCCGGACCTGTGTAAGGAATACACATTTCGCTTATCTACAACATCAAGCAATTGCAAGATTTTCTGATGAAAGTGGAATTTTCATGTTTGCATTCTCTCAGTGGATATATTTCCTATGGTTATGACCTAAAGAAAATGGGAATGTCATTTCCTTAGGATTGCCAGTTGCCCATACTCTCTGTGACTCAGGACAGGGGAGAGTACCCAGAGCTTCCCCAGCCAGACACTCAACAGGGCAAGTAAAACTTGACCTTTTCTTGGCAGTAGGAGCTTCATGAACTTTTCTCTGCTCTTGGGGTGCTGCCAAGTGGCCACACACGTTATTTATGTGCTAGTTTGTCTACAGTAACTTGCTTGCCTGGTTCAGCTCTGCTGCGCTAAAGTGAACACAGCAAACAGAACAAGAGGTGGGAAGAAGCTGAAATTTTATTTCTGAAGGTTAGTAGGCTTGGGACTTCAAAGTCCAAGAGTTTTCATTTTGCACCGCAAACATGGAAGAGTTTAGTGTAAGGTAGTAAGTTCTTTGGGCACTGCCTGGTAATGTTACTCTAAATAGCGTGCAATCTGACTGGCTGGAGCAGGGAGTTATTCTTTTCAAGTTCACGCCTGTATAAAAAACCTCTGGAGCGAGCATCCGCCCACAGGAAACTTCCCGGGCCATCTTTCACATCAGGTACCCACACAGCTGCTCAGCTAACCTCGTCTGGCGTGCCTTTGTGTTCCCTGCTAACTAACAAGAAATACCTTTGTCTGAATTCTTGTATTTCAGGTCAGCTCTGTTAGCAAAGAGAATCCAGCTTTCCTAACCCTTTCTCTTTTGTGAGAAATGATTGTCACTGCTGTTTTTTTGTGGATTCAAATATCATACAGGTTTCTTATAGTGATATTCCTAGCATTGACATTTCCTTTATTTCCTAGCACTTATATTTTTTTTTTAAATGTAGTGCACGATAACATGAGAAAATTGCACAAGCCCTAACAAAAACAGATGTTAGTGTATGGCAAGAGTGTATGGTTAAGCCTTACCTTGCAAAGAACACACTGCAATTGCATTTCCCACGTGAGCAAATGAAAGTGTATTTTGCCCAAGTACTTAAGACTAAACCAGAGTGTGCTGTGCAACTTTGTGCAGACATAAGGAAAACACGTTTCAGCAGAGTTGTGTTTACAGCTGAAGACCAAGTTACACAGTACTGCTCAATGACCTATTTTTTTTTTTCTACATAGCTAGATTTGAAAATGTCTTTCTGAGCAATGGATTTATGCGGTTTAAGAGGCACAAAGTTTTTTCTTATAGGGGATAAACTTTTAACCTTAAGGTTCATCATCATCTTACAATTTGCCCTTATGTGTTTAATTATCTTGTTAATTTTATGTGGTACTGTCAGATGTAATTTTGTGAATTATTTTTTCCTCTGTAGGTTCTGAAGAAATCAAATGTGATTTTGTAAGTTCCATTCACAACAGCTTAAGACTATTAATGAAGTCAATACTGGTTTAAAAACTGAAAGAATTTAGTTGATAATTTCCCATTAGAATCAATTTGGAAAAAAACTGGCTGCTCACATTCAGAAAGAGCCAACACTTTCTAAGGGAATAGATTTTGCTTGTAATATTATTAAATCAAAATTCTTTTAGAGATACATAATTTCCAGTAAAGTATGGATCATAAAAATGTCAGAACAGTAAGAAACGTCATTTTTTTATAATTCTAGAAGCACAGCAGCAAGATATTACATATATATTTTATATGTATTATATTACATATAGAGGACGTAATAATGCAAACACCAAATATGTGCAAATAGCTTCTCAATACCCACTCATGCATGTAGTTTTCAGGTACAGTTTGTCATTTAAAATTATAAGATAAAGCTGTGCATCATTAGGAGCAGGATACTAATATACTTGAATTCTTAAATTTATAAGGGTAAAACTCTCTTGTAGTTTGCAGCTTTTAAAAGCCCCACTTCTAACTCCTACGAAATATATAACTTAATAATTATTGCAGTAGAATGTGTGTATATCTATCTATCTACACACATATATTGTTTAGCAAAAGCTACATCTAAGACAAGATGCTATAGTGGCATCTAGAATCTTCAGCCATAAACCAGAGCCCAGTGTGTCAGATGACATACCATTGCACAGTGCAGTGTTTATCCCCTCAATTCATCATCCAAGAGCTCAGGCAACAGATGGACTTAAGGAACACACCAGAATCACCACAGCACCAGTGTGACCACAAGGTGTTTTTTAGGCCTTCTGATCATTTTAGGGGATTTAATAAAAACAGCAAAGTTTCTTTATAAATATTTAAGCAGGCTCTTATTTTAGAGGAGCTCAAAGGACAAAATGAGCTAAAGTATAACAATTTTTAATATGAAAATGTAATGGATCTAATTAACCTTAGAGTTCAGTCTGTACTGATTAAGTGATAATAGGGTATCGTGATACATACCATGATCAGAGACACAATTTTCTTTGCTGCAGATTCTTAATAGCAGATCAACAAATTTGTATTTACTAAGCATGTTTCCAAACTATTTTATGGACTTCACCATTACCCACAGCTAACCAAAATGTTGGCCTTTTTCATTAAGAACTCATTTAAGCAAGGAAAAAAATACAGGGCAATCACTTTCTACCCAGACTGGCAATTACAGTTTACTCATTAAACAAGCCCTTCTGGTTTTATACAGAGAAGAGTACTGGACAAGATTAAGTTTCCTTCTGCTTTGTAATCTCAGGATTGGCTTTTTCACTTAAATAGCACAAATTTCATGCTACAAGAGCCTTACAAAAAAAAAAAATCCATGAAAAACCCCCCAAAAACTACTCATCCCAAGCTCCCCAAATATTTAGTACTCTGCATGTTTCAACACAAAATGTTTACAAGACTGGACTTCAACCAAATATTTTCTGGCTGTAGCTATCACCAGGTCTGACAATTTGTTCACAAGTCACAAAATATTTTTCAGAGAGATTTCCTAACACATTAAAGCATGACCAGATCTTATTCTAGCTCAAGACATGAAAAGGAGGCATTGCTGAAAACTAGAAGTCTACTTTTGATTACATGAGAAACCACTGGAAGGAGGCACAATGTCACACTGTGAACTGTGAACATGGATACATTCACTCATATGTCAGGGAATGCAGTAACTGCAGCATTAACTGCAGTCTCCTACCTACCAGCATCGTATCTCAAATTATACACAAAAGCTGCACAGTCAGAACTTGTTACGAGCCAGACAGAAGTTCTCTGAAGAAAAAAAAAAAAATCTGCAGAAAGCAATTTACTTTAAAGCACTCTTTTCTGAAACAGTACAAAATCATTGCCAAGAGTGAGCAAATGCAGTGTCAGAGGAATTAGAACATAAATCCTGCACTTGTGAATAAACAGAGCAGCAATAAGGAATATATCAGGTATCAGTAAAACTGCAATGGTGTCAGTATCATGTGCAAATAAACCACCCACGTAAGTCAGCAGTCACTCTGCTCCTTAAAAAACTACCTGCAGGCATTGCTGAACCTCTTCGTTGCTGCCAAACATTTACCCATTCTAGTCAGGATATTTACAACAGCCTCCTGCAGTATGATGCAACCCAAATTAAACACTTAAGTCTGCAGTGCCTGTGTCTAGAGAAAGCAAATACGCAGTCTCAAGAATGAGCAGAATGAATAAATCTTTTCATCATGGATAAAAACACAGTTCACTCCAGCCATCATATTAGGTGGGAGGGGTGAACTTGGCCAGAGCAAGTTATGAACCACTTTTTTGCTCTTTACATATAGATAGATGTGTGTGTACATATATATATATCTACACATATATCTCACAGATACATGCCCATGCTTCACTGAAGAAAATTCTAGTCAAGTGAAAGGTTTCACTGACATATTTCTCCCCAGGCAAATTTAGACCCAGTCCTATTCCTGCTTTTATTGATGTTAGCTGGTATCAATCAGTTCCGTCTTAGGCTGGGTGCTGCCCTGTACACTGAGGATGCACAGTCATTCACAACACACACAGTTCTCACTGCAATGATTTCCTGACTGCCCTCCACATACACTACAATTCACGACATTTCAGGGTCATCCATTTAGCTGTTCTGCAAGAAAAGGCAGGGAAGAGAAGGCAACTGTAGGCAAGGAGATAAAATCAAGAGCACTGCCTGCAGCAAACAGAACAGTTTTCTCAGGAATGCCATGTCCCAGGTTTTTTGGGAAACAGTAAAATACACAGATAAAAAGTCATAGCTGTTTAAAGACAGCTATCTTTCTCAGCTGTTGTTTCAACTGATAAGAATTGCTCAATTTTCAGACTAATTAGTGGCATCTATTCAGTGACATAATGCATGTATGTTAGAACAAACACAATAACAAATATGATTAAAAAAAAATTCTGACAGCATTACTGCATTACCAGAAAGTGCTCATAGCACCCTGTCCCTTCAACCCAACACTGAAAAAACCCCAAAAGGCCACCAAAGCCACCCAAAATATTCACTGTCTTCTTCCAGTCATATATAGAGTGCCTGCAAGATTTTACATTCTTTTCCCCCTTCTGTTCCAGGTCTTCTGCCATGATCTCTGTACAGCAGCCACCATTCCCCAACAATATTCAAAGAGCAATGGACTCCCAATCTGAGGAAGAAGAAACCTGTGAAAAGCAGTGTGACTCTGAGAACCGCACTTGCAGCTCCAAGCATGCAGAATCCAACACAGGTTTAGTCCCATTTAAATACTGCAGTTGCTATGGCATACTAGCATTTCATATTTTGATATTTGTCAGTCTTCAAACAGTAGATGTCACCATGTCGCTTTTCCTTTCGGTGTCCAGTTGTCCCGTTTCCCCATGTTTCAGATCAAATCTACAAAAAAAAATTACTATTTCTATAATTAAGATATTTGAAAAGGTCTCTGGATTTTGCTTAGACATCTAAATTATTTCTCAATTACAACCAGAGATATAATACACATTAATTGGTCTGGCACTGTTGAAGCTATGGTTTTACAAATTTCAACAGGCTAAACTGCCCCAACAGCTACCAAGGACTCCTGGCAGGCAACAATTAAAATCCATGCTAGCCAAAGGAAAAATTTTCTTTGCAGTTAAGTATATCCTACTGACAGGCTTCCAACAACAGTAGAGTCATTCAGAACAGTGTCCTTGTTTCCAGTGAGATCAGATGGGACAGTTCAGCACAGCTCTTCTGAAAAGCCTCACCTATGAGCCTCCTTGCTATGATGAGACATGCCAGCACAGCTATAGTACTGACATGCTGAACCACCCTGTATATGACAACATACACTAAAGAGCATCGTACAACCCTCCTTCTGTGGAAGGTTGCTTGAAAACAAGCACTAAAAAGGTTTAGATTTTCGTTCATGTTGGAGGTAAATTCTAAATCCTTCTTGTGTAAGAAGCTTGGTGTTATAGAGCTGTTGGCCCCACAAATGCAATCTACAGCACAAACACCTACATGGCATACTCAATAAGAACCAGCTTACTCCAAAATACAAGCTAACTTGGTCTGAAAGTCTTCTAGCTGTAATTAGCAGAGTTTTATATTTAAATGAGTAGCTTTTCCTAAAAGGCTCATTTCTCTGTCGATTGCCCACGTGAACACTCAGAATGGCAGGAAAGGACAATTGTTCCTTTCACTCCTTGGCCAGTCAAACTGTCTGCTTTTGGAAAGCAACTATTCCTCACTGAAAGGGTGATCAACCATTGGAGTGGGCTGCCCAGGGAAGTGATGGAACCATCATTCTTAGAAGTATTCAAAAAGATGTGTAGGTGTGGCACTCACAAGACATGTTTTAGTGATGAACACAATGGTGCTGGCTTGGTTAATGGTTGGATTCAACAATCTTCCAGATCTTTTCCAACCTTAATGATTCCATAATTCAAGGCCAATGGCCTGACAGCTTTTCTAGTCCATGTGCCTACATACACTTTTTACCCTTTAGCCAGTTGCATATAAAAACACAAATTTCAACTTTTCTTTTACAGGTTCACCAGTAACTCTTAAAATAATGCAGAACTGGGTTCCTAGATTTTCACATTACTTTGATAAAGAGCACTATACATATGTTGGCCACCAGATCATCATTCAGGAGTCCATAGAACACTTTGGAGCTGTGGTATGGCCGGGGGTAAGTACATGATACTGCAGAGAGCTGCCATGAACATAAGAGTAAACCATGAAAGCAGCCCGCAAATATTAGGGAAGCTTTTTTAAATGATGCTTCTGATAATGGAAGTTCTCTACACAGTACAAAGGCTTTCATCAGAAACCTCTGCCTTAGGGTAATCTGCCAGTTCACACCAAAGGACTAAAACACTCAAGCATTTGTAAACCAGATGCTGGTATTGAAAAAACTTAATTCAGAAAGGGAACTCAGGAATAAGCATTCAGCTTCCGCCATGTTTCCAAGCAGTCGCTACTGGGAAGTAAACAATCAGCAGCAGAAAAAGGAGGCTGAAGAAGAAAATTGTGAGAATTAAATAAATAAATATCCATGTTTTAAAGAACAGGTT
Organism: Serilophus lunatus; assembly: GCA_013399895.1. Lineage (NCBI taxonomy): Eukaryota > Metazoa > Chordata > Aves > Passeriformes > Eurylaimidae > Serilophus > Serilophus lunatus. Next base: position 165,364 of record VXBA01000266.1, read on the forward strand.
GGAACAGATCCATTGCAGTATGGAAAACCAAACTACCAACCAGTTCTTCAATCTCTGCTTCTCCCGCATGAATTTCATGTGGACTGAGAAAACTGCCTTTGAGGGAAGAGAAGGTCAACTGATAAAGACATTCAAATTAGGATTTCAAATTTTTTCAGATCCACATTTATTTAAAAAGCTCACAAAAAATGGCAGACAATTTCAAAATAATAGAAAGGAAGTGTACGGGTGGGTGAAACAGTATCTTATTTTGACATGTCAGATCATCCATTTGCACAATAATCAGGTGTCAGAATGCAGATGGTTCAATTACTCAAGAAAATGGAAAGGTTGCACAAATTGGACTGGTGATTCATCAGCTGTCAGCTTTCCCAGAGCAGGTAGACAGTGTTGCATTATGAAAAGCACAAGAGTTAAAATAGTAACACAACTCTAAAGAAGAGAAGCAGAAGAGGGAAGACAGTCTCTTTGGCATCAGTTTATGTTGTTTATAAACAGCTCATTTATATGCTATTGGTGAGATCTTTACAAAGGCCTGGTAAACAATATTGTCATACAGGGCTGTTTTGTTTTTTAAAGTTTATACTATTATCAAGACAAGTGTCAAATTGGTAAATAACAGATTTTTAATATTCCCTTTGCTAAAAAAAGTGAAACAAAAGGTTTTCCAAAAATCTCTGCTGAAGCCTGAATTTACTTTATGATGGTTATAATAAAGCATAACATTTATACTTATAAACCAGAATGTTACTTTTTTACATATTGTTAAACCTCATTTGGTGTTCTGACTGTATAGTTCATAAGTTAACACGGCCTATCTCAAGCTGTCAGAGGACTCACAACTGCGCAGCAAATGCATACCTAATAAATGTAAAACTAAAAATAAACTGCTTTAATTTTTTTTATATATAAAAACCCAGGACACATTGCAATTCTTTCCATATTACATTTTTATGTTACATGCTTCAGTGTTTTTCATTGTACTAAAAAACCCAACATCTTTGTATAAAAACATCTAATGAATTTTTGTGCAACTTAGCTGTTACCCTCTTATGGAAATGTGTTAACCATTTTAGGCACTGGCTTTATCTCAGTATCTGGAATCAAATCAAGAACAATTCAACCTCAAAGACAAAAAAGTTTTGGAAATTGGTGCTGGAACAGGCTTGCTTTCCATTGTGGCTTGTATCTTAGGTTGGTAAATTTGCATTTTCTTTTGGATTTCTTGTGAAAGATCTAGATCTGCCACTGTCACTTTAAGGCAATGAAGCAATAGTTGGAGTAAACCTTGCCACTGTTTTTATTTTATATGAAAAATTACTGTAAAATACTGTTCTGATAACTAAGTAACTGCCCTAGTTATTGGTGAGGGGGAGGCCAGAGACATTATGTAGATGTAGTTTTATATGTTCAACTAAATGCCTATGAATTCTGCTACGTCTCAAGTGAAAGGAGGAGAGGAAATGGACTTAAGTTACGCCAGGGAGTTCAAATTAGATATTAGAATTTTTTTTTTATTGTAAGACTGGTTAGGCATTGGAATAAGTTGACCAGGGAGGCAGCGTAGTCACCATCTCTGGCAGTGGTCAAGAGGCATTTGGATGTGGGACTTGGGGGTATGATTTAGGGGTGATTATGGTGGTGCTGGGTTTACAGTTGGACTAGATGATCTTGAAGGTCTCTTTCAGCCCTGGTGATTCTGTGAATTGAAACAAATTCATGTTTCCTTTAGGAGCTCAAGTTACAGCTACTGATTTGCCTGAAGTCCTTGAAAATCTCTCATATAATATTGCAAGAAATACACAAAATATGAATATGCACAAACCTGAAGTGAGAAAACTGGTATGGGGAGAAGCCCTCAATGAAGATTTTCCTGTGTCAACTTACCATTATGATTTTATACTGGCAACTGATGTTGTGTACCACCATGCAGCTCTGGACCCTCTGCTAGAAACAATGGTGTATTTCTGTAAGCCAGGAACAGTGTTACTATGGGCCAATAAATTCAGATTCACTACAGACTATGAATTTTTGGAAAAACTTTGCAGCGTACTTAACACAACCATTCTAGCGGAATTTCCAGAATCAAATGTCAAACTGCTTAAAGCTACAGTAAGAGAGAATTAAAGAGAAAACTATTACTAGTCTTGATTTAGTGGCAGCACCTCACAGTTTGGAATGCTTTGCAGGATTATGTTTCACCTTCTGTGCATTTATGTTTGTAAAGTCGCAGTGATATCTAAATTTTGCATTGCAAGTATTGTAAAAACTAGCAAGGCAAAAGATACAGCAATTTCTCTCTGGTTGATACATTTGACCTTTTCCAACAGACCAATTTCTCTTCACTGTAGGAATAATGTTCATAGCAATGGTTAGTAACAAGGCTTTTACAAAAACCGTTGCTCTTCTGGGCTGCACTGAACTGTTGTTTGTGTTTTCTTTCAGCCAGTTTCATTTATGTATTCATGCAGAAACCAATAGTTTTTAGCTTCAGTATTTTTATTAATTATAAAAATCTTTAAAAGTATCAGAGTGCACATGGTGGTTTTTTTGATCTTCAGCTTTGCACATTTATTCTGCTGTGGTTTATATTTTTAACATTAATAGACATATATGTATAGCTTTACAATATCTGATCAAGATGTAACTGTCTGGCACTTTTATACATGTATCAGCCTGCCCTGATACTCAACTTCAAACACATTTTTTAGTTTGCCTGAAATCACTCCAAAATGAAGATTTACAAGAGCACCTATGCATCAGCAATTCTGAGTTAAACATTGTAACAGTTGGAGAGGTTGAATTTTTCTTAAAAAAAATTAAATGTAAACTCTTGCAAACAATACAGGTGTCCCATTATTTTCGTCTAATAAGATTTAAGCTACTCTTGAAGTAGCTTTAAGGCCTTCATACAACTGAAATTAAGATCAAACATGTTAAAATTCAGTTTACTGTAAAAAATGCAGAACTTTTACAGGTTTTCAGTTAAAAGTAACAGTTCAGAACCTAACGTGCATGCAGAAAGTCTTTCCAACCTGATTCCAAATCCTTGGTGTTGGCAGTTCTGGCACATCCATTGCCAGCAATGGGATGCACAATAAGGAAACTCCCTGATGACAGGAGTTAGGTTAACAGGCATTAAGCTGTATCCAGGTGCCTTTACTGATAAATACACACAATTTAATCATCAGCATTCAGTAATGAAAACATGCGTTTGCATAAAAAGTCAAACCTATCTTTTCATATCCTGCCCCATATAAAATCATTTTAATTTTACAACTGTTGATTTACTAGAATACACCATAATCAGGTGGATACATGACAGGAAGCCAATTCTCAGTAAAAGTTGCACAGTGAGTCCATCCAAGCAATTTCATTAGCTAAAGAAAAAAAAGCAGACATTAAAACAAATGAGTCATTCTTTTTAACATCTAAATCTAAACAGATATTGCACCAATATCAACATCTTAGTAAAAATTATCAGAAAGATAACAGATTGGAGAAATAGCAATCTTTGAATTCCTTAATCCTGAAAGGGAGAAACCTCTCCACACACACACATTGTTATGATCCACAGTATTTTAAGTCAATGCACAAAAATCTTATCCTTGGATTTACAGTAATTCCTATTACTTCTTAACTAACTGATATTCTACTAGCAGTAACTATGATTAGTAATAGTAAAAAATGGTGGCCAAACAAAGACATCTCTGTATTTAAAATTTATGTTGCTAAGTTGTCTCTACTTCCTTTATGCCCCAAGTTCCAGAAAGCAAAGCTGGTAAAAATGGCAGTTACTCACAAACTAGTTCCAGAAAAAGAAAGAAGAAATCACTAGTAAAAATGGAGGCTAAGCTACAAAAGCCTGGATAAAGTTAAAATGTTACATTTGGTGGTTTCTAAAATCCAAAAAGTACCAAATATTCCCAAAATTTTTTACTTTTAAATGCTTACTCAGCATGAATATAGCCCACTACTTTACCAAATACTCCTTACCTGAATGCAATTTTTCAAGTTGTCCTTCGTTGGCTTTTCTTCTGCCAGTTTTGTGGCAAACTTGAGACCTCTTCCATACATTTTATTTACCAATGCATGTTTATAGGCAAAAGTCAAAACCTACAATGCAAATAAAAAAATCCCCAAAACAAATTAGGCATTTTAATATCTTACTTAACAAGTAATAGCAAATTCTGTTCAAGTAGAAGAAGTGATTCAAAATAACACATTTATACAAGATAGCTTTTCCTTTGCAGTAAAACAGATGATTCACAGTAGTAGATATAAACATGAACTTCCTAGAGACTATTTCATGGACATATCTGACTTCAGAATATCTTATGTAACACAGATGTCACGATTCTAATTTTTTAATTATCACATTTCTACTTCTTTGGCTTTTCATTCTCTACAGGCAACAGTATGGTATATTAAAAATAAATAAAAAAAAACCAAGAACCAAGCAGGTGTATCTTTCACCCTCAGAAGCAAAGACTCAATTAAGAACTTTTGATTCCTAGGGAGTCCCAAATTTACTGCAGGAACAAGTATGAACGTACATAGTGAATGATAGATACATAGACAGACAGAGAAATGCACATAATTATAAAAAAAGCAATGAAGACAGGTAAGCATGAAGACAAGCCTCAGGTTTGAGGTCAGCTCATCATTAGTGGTAATTTATTAAGAAGAGACTATATAAAAGCTTCTCTAATTCTAAAGAGCCAGCTTACAGTCCTTATTAATGCAGTAACTCACATGAGCAAATGAATGTGTCTGTTTGAGAGCTAATGAAATCAGGTCGTTAACACCCAAACACTGACAGTGTTCAGGGTGTTTCAAGATAGTTCATACCATTTCACCAGTTACAACACTAAGAGCAATCAAGACACCATCATTTATTCCCTTTGGAATACTCATAGTAAATAGGTATTTTTAATCTTTTACTGAAAAGTGACATAGCAATAAAGTTAGTGAATATGGCTGTGTGTCTCTTGTTGGCACTGTTTATGAAATCTTGTCTTAGAGTTTGCTATTCATTACCCCTCATTCATTTCCCATTTAAAGTATCCCATCAAGAAAAGCTAACAAAACCTCTTTGAGGATGTTCAGAAATATGTTTTGCATTACAGTAAAAAAAAATATATCTCAAGAATATAAACATTAAGGATCTAGAGACATGAATCTTGCAAGGACTGAAGAAGCTATCTACATTTAGCCTGAACATCTCCATTTAGTGTTAACCACATGCACAAGTCTTTGCAGGATCAATATTTAAGACAGGTAAAATTATCAAGCAAGTGAAGGTGTAAATTTGAAGCTTCAAAATACTATGCCAAGTACTCAAGAGTTGCTCTTCTTCTGTCTTCAAGTACTAATTTTGCTGTGTTGAAGTATTCACTTAAGATGCTGTAGCTTTGAACACACACATATATGCAACAATGAGCATAAAGCACCATTCACATATACGATTTTCCAAGTATTGCTATTGGAAAAACACTTTGCATGCTGCATTCTCAATCCAATTATTTTGGATATTTTTCCTAAAACAAAACACATTAGAAAACACTTCTGAATAACTGCTCAGTGGATCCATTAGCAGACTTAGTTGGTTAAACTAAACTAAAAGAAATAATTCCCCTATGTAAAAGATGATAGAACCACAAAACAAAAAAACAAACAAAAAAAAAATCAAATGAAAAATGCATTGGAGCTCTCAGCAAATATAACATATTGGAGGCTAACCAAAAATAATGTCACTGCTCTATTAAGAAAGCTCTTACCTGACCCCTCTAAGTTTTGAATGGTTATTGAACATCAGTGACAAAGGCAGGAGGAAAGCCACTTGACAGCATTTCTTTCGTAACAGGGCTTCCTAGAGTTTTTGTGGCAAGAAAACAAAGCATTTTACGAAACACCCTTGCTCTGGCCAAATAATAGTTTGGGTATTTCTAAATGAGAAAAAGGTTCTCTGCTGGACCAAAATGTTGAAAACAATGCTCCAAGAGCTCTTGATAAAAGACAACTTCTATCTTAGTGCTTGGAAAAATCCTCAATCAACTGTATACAAGTTCGCTAAAACTAATAAAAATTCATTAGCACTTTAGAAGTTAAGAACAATCTATGAATTTGCTTTAAAATCAGAACTGGTTCACAAACAGATGTTAGATAAAAAAAATAATACTTTACAACTTGTACACATGTTGGTCAAATTAAGGCTTAAATTGTTGCAAGCTTTATAAGACCACAAAAGTAAAGATTATGGTTCCTTTGTGTAAACAAAATGTAAACTGGAGTGCTATTAAGATAAAAAAGGAAAAACAGCTGCTATGTGAATGTATAAAACCAGCAAATAAACTAATTCCTAGTATCCAAAATCAAATTTCTACATGAAAGAATAGGAATGAATTAAAAGTATACTGATATTATTTCATAATTGCAATAAATACAGTTAAGGCTAGCTTTTACAAAAGAAGTGATACAGCCCAGAAATTGTACAGAGCGATAAAAAGGGTAGTAAGAAAAGGCAATGCATACTTCTGGGAAGTGGAGAGAGGGGGGAAAAAAAAAAAAAAAAAAAAATCACTGGCAGATACTTAATTCCCCAAGCTAATGGCCTGGAATACTACATCTGGTTGAGGAGTCAGACCCATAAAAGTGGTTGAACATCCATCTCCTAACCAGCTGTGTAATTTCCCATTGGCTACAAAGATGTTTAGGAGAGTAAAATGCTAAAACGATCTCTCCCAAGACATTTGTAGGGCTGAAGTTTTTAAAAGTCTGAGAGCACTCAAAAAAGTGTTTGAATCCAGCAATACTTAACTACCTAAAACCACTTTACTAATGTCCTAATGCTGTTACCTATGAAAACAGATTTGTATAATCAATTACTTCACTATTTAAGCAGTTGATTAAAATATATTTATATTTAAAAAGTTCAAATACTAGATTAAGCAATATCATTTACAGATAACATACTCCAACTACTTGTAAGAACACTGAAGCTATAATATTTACATTTCCCAGCAAACAAGCTTTTTCATGTTCATATACATCTATGGTAATTACGGTTTCTTAACTATGTTTGTTGACTTTCTGCACTGTTCACTGCCCTATTACAAATAAAAGTAATATTCATATAAAAAAAATTGAGTCATATTTTCAAGAAAGGGAAGGGAGTTAGGGTAATCAAGTATGCAGCCAAAAGTTTTTGGCAGTGACTGAATAGAATCGGCTGGAAGAGACAGCTGCATCTGATGGTGCAGCCAGTACTAGGAAAAACAATCCAAGCTAAAGACATTTAAAAGACAAGAAGTAAAGGTCTGGGCCTTTTACCTATTTTTGAAGTTATATTTAAATGTGACTTTAGGCTTTTTCCCAACAGCTAAAAATGTTTAACAAATGCCCTGTGGCAACACAGGTGCTGCATCTGCAGAGAGGTGAAACAAGTGACAGTACTTGGTTTACTAAAGGGTGAGCAGAAGTGCACAGAAAAGTGATGATGTTCTTGATGCATCTCTTTGTTTTCAAAAGTTTACTTAGCCTTTTAACTACTGACATCTGGATGAACTTTGATTTATAGGAAGCTTAGAACTAAGAACACAAAGCAATGTTTGTATCTAAAGATATATATATATATATACCTGGATGATCAGTGCAGTATTCAGATGCTTTAATTCGATCCTTTCTCACCCAGATGTTCCATCTTTTGAGTGCCAATGACACATGTACTGGCCATGGACAGCCATGTCCATGAAGAGGACAACACACTGTTTTAGAATATGTGGTTTCCTCTTGAGGATTCTCATTTGAAGGACATTCATACAAAGTCTGTCCCCTGTATGACTTGACTGCTCCACTCTACTCTTTCTCCTTTTCTATTCCTGTGCTGGTTTTGGCTGAGCTAATTTTCTTCATAGTAGCTGGCATGGGGCCATCTTTTGGATTTGTGCTGGAAACAGAGCTGATAACACAGGGATGTTTTAGTTGTTGCTGAGCAGGGCTTGCAACAAGGAGCAGGCTGGGTGTGCAAAAGGAGTTGGGATGGGTCACAGCCAGGACAGCTATTCCAGCTGACCAGAAGCATATCTTATACTGTGTAGTGTCATGCTCAGCATATAAAGGTGGGGGAAGAAGGAGGAAGGGAGGAGATTTGTAGTGATGGTATTTGATTTCCCAAGTTACCGTTGCACGTGACGGAGCCTGGCTTCCTGGAGATGGCTCAACACCTGCCTGCTTGCGTATCCACGGTGGCAAATGAACTCCTTGTCTTGTTTTGCTTCTGTGTGCAGCTTTTGCTTTCTTTATCTGTTGAACTGTTAACTCACCCTAAAAGTTCTCACTTCTCCTCTTCCAATTCTCTCTCATTCCACCATGGGGGAATGAACAAGTAGCTCTCTAGGTCTCATGACAGTCAATCAGTTTAGATTTCAATTTGAGTAATAAAACCAAGAGGAAAAAAAAGACAAACATACTACATAAAGAGGATGGAAGTGTCATTCCCATATAAAATGCTACAAAAATGTAAAAAAGTTTTATTGGCCTTGCAGTACCTATTTAACAACAGAGAAGCACCAACTTTTAGAGTAAAACCTGAATAGGCACTCAGACAAATCCATGCTTAAGCCAGTCAGAGAAAGATTCAGTTCCCAATCTGTAGAACTCAAATCAGTTACTTATTCCAGGCCCAGAGCATACAGCTCAACAATAGCAGGAACCACTGTCTTGAAAAAAAAGCTATTAATAGAGAGTGATAAACTCCCAACAAAATGTGTATACTGGCATTCTTCCACTGAAATTATTCCCATCAGCTTTAAAAAATAAAAATCAGAAGACAGAAGTAAACCAGATGTTACTATACTGCATTTACAAACAGACAGCAAGAAAATCATGTACCAAACAATATGATTAAAGCACAAAATCTGCCACCACAGGATATTATAATCAGTTAATGACTAGAAGAGGTATACTGAAAAGACGTATGTGTAAAAGGACATAAAGTGAGAGTAAGCACCATCAAACTTCTTGTTCAGGCCTTCACCTAAAGCACAAGTTGTTATAAGGTTTTTATTTACTGTCAAGAAAGTTAAACTTTCCATTTGTTTGTTTGGTTTGGGTTTTTTTCCACTTTGAAAGTGTTTTGGTAATTTTACTTAATTATAAACAAACACATTGCTCACTTCATCTTCCACTAAACACAGTCATATGTGACAGATAATTACAGTAATTACCAGTAGCTCAACAACTAAAAATAAAAAGTCATAACCTCTGTAAATTAAAAGCTACATAACTAAACACCTACAATTCTTTTTTCTTCTGGAATAACTGCTGTGAATGAAGTAGACAAAAATTCAAGTCTCAGGATCAGGAACCCTGAAATGTCAAGGAAGTCCATGCTAATAAATATGTACATGTAATTATTTCCAAGGGTTTCTTCCTTTACCTCTACAGATATTACAGACAGCAAAACACAAAACTTCTCTTGTCCATACTGTGGAAGAGGCTACAGCATGCAGGACTGAACAGAGTAGGGATGCTGCACACTTCTGTGTGTACAGCTGCAACAGTGCAGAGGTTAATCAAGAATATTCTCTGAAAAGTACAGAAAGAAGCAATTCAATAAAGCAAGCTGCTTTTTCCTGTAAATCTGGTACTGTCCTATACCCTTCCCTTAACTTCTACATTCACATGCAGAGAGATGGGCTTATCATGGATTTGACAAGCTTGGTAAAATCTCTGTGGAAGGTGGTCATTAAGAAAGCACAACATATGGGGATAGCATGAAAAAGTAGAAGGGAGGAATGTACGAGTCTGCGCACACAAAGGTGGTGCATAATTCCAGGAGAAACTAGCAGAAAACTCAACATGCAAAAGAAAAAAAATCTGCTCTGGTCTCTTACCTTGCTATCAAAAAGATCAGTCCATTTTGTTGTTTCCCAGAAAGTCTCTGTCAAAGCTTCTGAGCAGCTCTCATGATCCTCATCTTTGCCGTCTGCATCACTGGAAGCAGCCCCTTCTTGGGCCTGCAGGTGGAGGAGTTGGTCAGCCAGCGCACTTCCTTTTCGACAAAGTGCATCCACTAAAGTACTCTTCTGTTTTTCCATTTCACTTGAAAAAAATCATAGTATAAAAAGTACTTAGAACTTTCTGCAAATACCTCATTAAAAACAGAATCGAGTTTACAGTAGTTAGGACACACGAAAAAAAGCACAAAAGATAATTTTTAAAGCAAGGCTAGTTACTGTAACTAAAAATAATTGTAAAAAATTACCTAAAGATACTATACATTAAAGAAATTCAATCATTCTTTTAAGTCTGAAATGTCTTTGATGTCTTAAGGCAAGGGCAATTCAGACTTCTAAAAGTAAGGCAGCATCTAGAAATACAGCTTTATAGTTCCTGGCATTATAACCAGAGAGTCTCAAATCCACCACTAACATAAGCAGATACAATTCTGCTGACTTCAAAGGAATCGCATCCATTTAAAGCACCATTGAATTTGGTGTTCAATTTCAGATGTTAAGATTCAACCACATGACCTAATGGGTCAACTTACCAAGAAATGTTTAGAATGAAGTTGATTATGTCATGGCTTTGCTTTTATATCAGCAATTCTAAAATTACATATAAATCCAAGTTCAGCATAGCTAGAACAAACAGACTAGCTTTACAATTGACATCTGGTATTTTATAGATAATCAACAAATATACATCTCCTCTTTTAAAGGCCTAGTCTTCAAATCAGCTGCTCTATTCACGACTAAAAAAGCACCATGCTACACCCAGCAAAATCCACCACTTATTCTGCAGACTAGGATGTCACCTTCCAAAAAGTCTCTTCCTAGGGAGATATATATACTGCTATTTCAGAGGAGCAATCTAAAACTAAAGAAAAACATCTGGTCTCAAAAATACTGTGAAGCACAAGTATGGTCATCACACTGATCATAAAAGTAATCTTTGCAAACAGTTCTTTGGCTTACATCAATTTTGTCTTCAGATACAGATCTGTAAGGTTACAAAATAAAAAGGAAAGGCATGTAGCATTGAAACACATACGTCTACTGATATTCTGGTGGTCCCTCTGATCTTAGTTTGAGCTTGATACAAAACCTTAATACTCCATTTTTCTGATACGTTTAAATCCTGAAAGCATCCTCACTTATTTTATTGAGCAACTAAAAAATAGCAGGTTTCAGTGTTCCTGCATTCTGAAGATATAAGAGAATACAGTAATTGTATAGTCAAATATGAAATTACCTGTGTCCCAAATAGTAACACAAGTTACCAAAAAAAATTATAGTAATTCAATTTTTTATATGCAGAGACAAAATACATAGATTACAGAAATAGGATGCAAGAAAATTATTTACTGGGTAGGTACTTTTTTATAGTAGTTGCATCAGGCCTGGGATCAGTCTTCATGGCAAAATATACTGCTAATGCTGTCTGATCAATATGAGAGATTACAGTATTTGCAGCTTCAATGATTTCATCAAGTCTTTTCATTCGTTCCTAAAAAAGAATAAAGACATTTAGCACTATGAAATCACACCACTTCACTGGGTAACACACTGCATTAGGATAAAATGCAGAGCTATGCAGAAATAACATTAGATAATGAAACCTGTCCTTTTCTCCACTTCCCCTATATTTTGCTTAAAAAAAAACTTGGAAAGTCTGCAAAATTTCTTGCCTACATAGGCCATTCCACTGAAAATGGTGAAAGAGGAGATTGGTATATGCAAAATGCAGAGTTTACAGAAAGTACATCACCTTTCAGTTCAAATTAATACTCTTAAATAATGGTGGCACTTAATTCAATTCAGAAATAAATATAAAGCCAGAATCCAATGAAAAAATACTCAAGCTAGCAGCATATACACAAAGGTCTTTATCTTAGAGATAAAAAAAAAAAATCAGATGCAAACTTTCCTGTTGACAGTTCTAACTTTTAAGGACAATGAAAGATTATGAATTTTGTGGTGTGATTTCAGGGGGTTACTGTCCTCAGATGTCTAAGCAATTCTGCTTAAAAGAAACTACTAATCCAGTAGGGGAACAGATTGGGATGTGTGTTTGTCTCAATAACCACCATTCAGAATAATACTGTTGTAGACTAAACCAGCAAGGAAACTTACAGTGCATTTAACTGAACAAGGAGTAACTGATAAGCAAACACAGTATAGTTAGGCATACTTTCATTCTGCTGTGAGATTAAGTAAATCACAATTAGTTAAAGGAGGAAGCTGTCACTCTAATTAGGAATGCCTGTTTCATAGTACTGAGTACATCACTTCAAACCCAACATACATGAGGACAGACTCAGCTCTTTTGGCTACATGGATGTTTAATAAGTGTTACACAACCTTTTCAGAATCCAGCTGATGAAGTCTTGCAACATACAAGGGAAGATGATTAGGAAATGCTTCTTTCAACTCATTATACATGTCAGTGGTATCCAGCCTAGAAGAGAGGAGAACACACCATTAAAGTACAGATTTTGAGTATTTATTTCTGAGTATCTACATCAAGCTTGTGTAGTAATGACAGCAGACATACTTGGTCATCCACTGTATTTTTAGATCTCTTAAAGCTTCAGCAAATTCTTCTTTTACATCTTTTTCTTTTTCCTGTTCCTTTTCTTTTTCTTTGCTGCCATTTTTACTCTTTGATGGTGATGGTATCAGATGATAGTGAACAGTAAGAACATCCTGGAGGTGGGAAAAGAGATATATATTGAAAGGGGTACAGAACACATTACTGATGCTCTACAAAAGCTAAACTGTACCCAGCAACTACTCTGAGCTACACATACAATGAGTAAGGATTCTTAGAGCAAAGATATTAGACATTAAGAATTCAGGAACTGCTTTAACTTTTTATTCTAAGCAATGCAAGGATGCAAATATTAACACAGCAAACTAAGCGTAAGAAAAGAAAGCCTAAAATTTACTAAGTTTGACATTTTTATATTCATATAATTTTATATAGTATTAGTTAGGGAATAAGAAATGTGGAGGGCTTTTTTTTTTTAATAAAATACCCAAATATAACTATGTTTAAAGTCAAAGGCAAACAGTCATAGATCTTATCCTACAAAACTGGCAATAAGAAAATGAAGATGACTGAATTCTAAAAAAATAATACCACAGTAGGATAAACATTATACAAGTCAAGGATATACAAGTGTATTCCCCAAAATACACTCTTTTTTCCATGTGCCTACTGAATTAACTGAGGTATACACAGTCCACTTTTTTCCAGTTTGCTGCTACAGACTTTCCAGTTTCACTTGTACCTATGTTCAAATTAAGCATCACAACAGCAAGATTTTTTTTATACCCTGTAGAAATATCACTACAGTTTGAGTTCATGCTATACTAGCCAACAATTACCATGAGAAAAATCACAGGTATTTAAAAGGAAAATCCTGACTCATCTTAGACCATGCTCTGAAATCCATTTCCCAAGAAAATTTATATATAAGTTTGCAAATAAGCTAGCATTAGATTTCAGTCATTGCTTCTAAGACATTATAACTGCTGGGGGAGGCTGTTTTGCTCTTTTGGGGGTTTATGTTGTCATCTTTAAAAAAGCTTTTTAAACAGTGAGGGCATGTGTCCCCTTACTTTGCATATAGGATGTTTCAGAAAAGTTAATTTAAATCCTCTAGATAGTATTACTCTGTTGCAACATTGTGCAACATATTGAGTTGCACGCTCAATTATTGCGGCAATTTAATTATTCTTACCAATTGTTCCAAACTACATTTGTGGGAACACCTCCCATAAACCAGGTCAGCCTTGGGGAGTAAAATGAAACTTTGTGCACAAGACGGAGTTGAAGGTTACTTAAACAGCAGGTAAAAGAGCCATTGTCAGAAACTGCTATGCCTAACCTTGCAATAATGGATTTCAACACTACACTTCTGCAACATTCAAGGACACAGATGCAGAAAAATTTTACTTGAACTGGTAGTTGAAACATATCAACAGCTTGCTATGGGTCACTGAACATAATACTGGTAAAAGTGACATCAACATTTCCTTAAAACAATTTTTCCAGTTACTTAATATGCAACCATAGAACCACAACACTGACAATTAAATACTAGGGGTTTTTTTTAAACTAGTTTAGATAACTATATTAAAGAAATTCCTTCACGGGCATAGTATAAAGAGATATGAATATAATAACAAAATTAACAGGAATAGAAACAATAATTCCTTCACAGGAATTATCCTGAACACATGCATTTGAAGTATGAAGCACAAGACCAGTCAGTACATCTAAATAAGTCTCCAGCAAGACTGAGGCCAGAGCATGACAAAAAAGGGCATGGAAATAATCACATTCAAGAAGGTACATGGTATGGGGCTTACTGAGGTAATCGAACAGTAGAAACCAACAACGTAGCAATGTAGTCCATTAAAACAAGCTAAACATTTTAAGATCTCTAACAAGTTAGTTCAGCACAAAAATCTGACTCAGTAATTTACCATATTTTATAAAAGTCATCCTCTATTGAGACTAATATTTTCCTAAGAAAGAAACCTGCTGCAGAACAATGGATTGGGTTAAAAATTAAAGGAGATGAAGAATTAGAGGGTAAGAGGAAGCTACTGCTCCCTGGGTGGAACATGGTCGACACACCCCACAAAGGTTCCTAAACAATAAGCACCTGCTACAGAGGATGAGACATAGTGGGGAGTACCATGGAGGTGCCACGGCCTCCCTCCATAAATATCCCGCAGGGAGTGGAACATGATGACGTTTTGAAGTTCAAAGACCATACTGTATCTGTCCATCAAGGGAGACTGTATCTGTCCATCAAGGGAGACAGATGACAAGGAGGACTATCCTATTTAAGCACTTTTGACAGAAGTCGCTCAAGCTCCACCTAAACCTATAGTATAAAAATAAGTTGGAAATAGGGGGAAATTGGAGGAAGACTCCAATGAACCTGCTGGGACAGTTGATGAGCTGAACCTGTCCCTCCCTCCACAGAGATGCCTTGGGTAAGGACCACATTCTATATGCATTAAATGCTGCTTTTAGGACTAGAGCTTGTGCTTGCTTTACAAATACATTAGTATAGTGCTTTGTATTAGAGCTTGTGTTTGGGCTTGCTTCGTGCTGTTAGTAAATTCTAAATACGTTTTTGCAGTCACCAACAACCCACAAACCTTATCAACCTGTCACAATTTGCATTAATAAAGAGTGCTGTCTCATACACTGTTAAAGCGATTCCTTTGTAAGGTGCTAGCAGTTGCTGGCAACAGGTAACACTTTGGCAGGACATGCTGAGACTGTTGCCTCAGTCTCCCTGAAAGGGCAGTCAAATCACCCTCTAATTCTGTGAACCTGCTGGTGAAGGGTCCCCCCTTACAGGATGCTGACAGACTGGCCAGACATAAGGGTTTTGGCTTTCCTGAGACACTGACAGAAAAGTAAATCCCTAAGGGTCTCTCCTCTCCGAGGGTCGGGCAAACCTCCGCCCCTTTCACATGACACCTGCCGTTCTAAGATCTTGGGATTTCCTTCTTGAAAGTCCTTTTTGATTTGACTTGGCAATATACTTTAGGAGTTATGTATCTAAATGACCTCTGCGTTCTCAAGATATATCTGTATGAAAAGGCTTTACTACTCTGCTTTATGTTTCAAACCATGCATAAATGGATTAACAAAAACCCACTTATGTGAACGAACATTTTCATTTAGAGAGACTAATTCTAGGCAGCTACACCATCAAGAGTAAAATGTCATCTCTCCATTCTCTCAGCTAGGTACTTTTGGTTTCACGAGATTCTGCAAGCATTACAAGTTAAAACCACTGAAAGGAAAACAATGAGCTTCAGATACAGGCACTTTCCTTTTGAAAGAATACGAGGCACACTCTTTCATACAGACTTCCAACTTATTTCATGGAATAAAAAACGTTTAGATACTTATCATATTTAACTAAATTATCACAAGACTGTAAGATGGACTAGACATTTCTCTCTATTCTACCTGCACACACTAGGATCATTTATAAATCTTGGCAACCCTCTAGACACCAGAAGAGCTCAGAATGGCACAGTCATTGCCATTGCAGAAATATTCATCATTAAAAAAGGCAGCTCTTCACAATACTACAATTTGTTTTCAATACTACAATTTGTTTTCTTATTCAAAGTTCCCTCTGACAAGAACAGAATTCCTAAAGTAGCATATTGGATTTGATTTTATATATACCTGTAAAAGCCTACAAAGCTACATACAGAGAGCAATTGAGCATATTATCCATTGAAAAACTACTTTAAAGAAGTTTTCAAATTAATGAGAGAGAAGTTCTTTGTTTACCCACCAAAAAATTGTGAAGCATATAGGATATGCACTTTGGTCAGTGTACTTTGTGCAGTTTGATAAGCCTTACTGAACTTACTTTTAACTAGAACTACAGACTGCATAAACAAGCACAGTGCCCTCAAAACAGTAACCTCTCAAAAGAGCTTAATTAACAGTTAATTTTCCTTAAAGATTTCAATTTAGACATTTGTCTGGTGATTCAACATCTAGTACTTTATGTAGAAAACGCATATGAATTATTGTTATTTGTACTTCAAAGCATTCACAGGAAAACTAACCACAAAAAAAAGCTCCTTCAAAGAACACATCCCAGATCTCATTTTCCATTTAATAAGCATCTGCATATTAATGCACATCTGCATACACACTCAGTTGAATATACACATGGAATTTGACTTGCAATTTGTGCAGTGTTGCTTATTTTTATGATAATAGTCTAAATTAATGTAAAATTATGATTCTTAAAGTCACCAGCCAGGCTTAACACAAAACTGTATTAGACACATACTTCATCCTATTTTTGAAGCCATCATGATTAAACAACAGGTAGGGTCTTAATGGTCTCAGGAAGTCACCCTTTTATGTTTTACTTCACAATGGTATTTATTAGTCTCCCACTAGTATTTATCAGCATAATGCATTTCTTTCTTTAAACTGGAGAAAAGAATGGCAGATTAGAAAGATGTAGAATGATAATATCCCTTGGCTAGCTGTTACATATTGCGGTTCAAAAGCTGCATTATTTAAAACAAAAAAAAAATTATTACAGAAAAAGTCAATGATTTTTTTTCATTCTAACCATATTCTGGAATGAATTTGGAGACAAGGGGAAAAATAATCAGCTTGTAACTGCGTTATCATCAGTGACTATAAAAACAAATACACCTGCTTATTATATGAAAAGAACCTCTTGATATTTTTGTCCAGTTATAAATGAAGTAACTAGCTTTGGAAAACTAGGCTGCTCTTTCCTGGCATAACCACAAACTGCTTTTATACAAAATAAAGAAGCTGTTGAAGCATGGGCTAGGTGAGCAGTCAGGTAGACTGAAACCTGCTGAATGGCCCAGAGGCCAACAGCCAAGGCCCAGTGGCCAGGGCCCAGAGGGTGGTGATCATCAGAGGCACACAGTTGGAGTCCAGTAACCAGGAGTGTTCTGTAGGGTCATTCTGCACTGAATCCTGTTCAACATCTTTATTAATGACCTGGATGGTGGTGCAGAGTGCACCCTCAGCACATTTGCTGATAACATCAAACTGGGAAGAGTGACCAATACACCACAGGCTTGTGCTGCCACCCAGAGAGACCCCAACAGGCTGCAGAAACGGGCTCACAGGAGTACCACAAAGTTCAACAAGAACTGCAAGAAGAACCGGAGAAGAATAAATCCAGGTACAGTACATGCTGAGGGTTACCCAGCTGGAAAGTAGCTTAGCAGGAAAGGAATTGGAGGTCCTGACAAACACCAGGTTGAACATGAGGCAGCAGTGTGCCTTGTGGCAAAGAGAGCTAATGGTAAGCTGGGCTGCATTAAACATACTATCAGCAGGTTGAATGCTGGGATCCTTCTTTACTCTGCAATAGTGAGGCCTCACCTGGGGTATTATGTCAAGTCCTAGGCTCCCCAGTAAAAGAGACATGTATCTACTGGAGAAAGTCCAGTGAAAGTCCCTGAAGATGACAGACTGGATCTCTATGAGGAAAAGCTGAGAAAGCTGTGACTGTTCAGTATAAAGAAAGCATTTGGGGGGTGTGGAGGTGTGTAGGGCACTTGGGAGATTGAACTCATCTATGCGTATAAATATCTGTAGGGAAGGAGTAAAGAGAAATCCAGACTATCTTCAGTGATGCACAGTGACAAGACCAGAGGCAATGGTCACAAACAGAAACACAGGAGGTTCCCTCTGGACATCAGGAAACATTTTCTCACAGTAAGGGTAACTGTACCCTTGGCACAGGTTGCCTGAGAAGTTGTGTAAGTTTTCACCCTTGAAGATACTCAAAAGCTGTCTGGGCATGGTCTTGGGAAACCAACTCTAGGAGATCCTGCTGAAGCAGGGAGGTTAGACCAGATGACCTCCAGAGGTCACTTCCAGCCTCGGCTATTCTGTAATTCTGTGAAAACAAAAGTACTTCCAAACAACCAGAAATACCCACTATGGATCTCTCAGTGCCATGCACATCGGTACAAGCTAACAAGTCCCATCTCTCCTCAACTACAAAAGACCCCACCCAACCAACAAAATCTTTCTATAGATTAGTCATTGGTATGAAAACATCCCTCCCCCATGATTAAAATAAAAACAGCACTTGTGAATTAACACTCCTCATCTTACAAGAGGGTCTGGATTTGCCTGTGAAAAATACAAAAAATCTACACATACTTTTTTCACTGACTGCGTCAGAAAAAAACCCCACATAAACAAGTTTTCTGTGCTAGAAAACATCTTACTTGCATGTAAACTTATGACAGGTCAGAGCAAATACTCAAAACGTGTAAATGAGGAAGGCCTCAGAGTTGTAATCTCAGAAAAATGCATTAATTAATGGAGCTCTTACAGAACAATGCTTTAAAATACACTGTTTTATTTACTTGCTGCTAGTATGCTGATGAGTGATAGAGAGAAACAACAAGAACGATTTGTATTTTGCTTTTGGGTGAGTATACTGCTCAGACCTGAACACAAATCTCCGTTCTAAAAACAAGAAGAAAAAAATCCCACAACATGCAAACTCTAAACTGTTTAACAGGTTTTGCTATGCAAATTAAACAGTAAGTAGAGTTTACCTCCCTTGTTAGAGATTCATTTAGCGAATTAGTGAAGATTTTATACCCTGTTCATCAGGAAGCCATGCATTCACATGAGATTTTAAATCATCTTTCTAAAAGTGATCTGCATAATTTTCAGATATGAAAATAAAGTTATCAACATGCACTAAAATCCTTCTTGTAAAGCTTAATCACATTCCCACGGTTACTACACCAAGACCAGGGTAAGTCACTTAGCAAAATAGCAGAATGTGACAATGAACTATGTTATCCATGGTGCTCAGGTTTTATTTCTAAGACTCCTGACTAATCTGCATGTCACTCTAGAACAAAGTACTTTGAAATCACCAGAAAGTAAATACCCTTACAACTTAAGAAAGAAACAAGAAAAAACCCAGTAACCTTATACAGGTAGTCTATCAAAATTTTTTTTGCACTTTTTTAATAAACTGTTTCACACTGTGACTGCTGGCAGACTATTGTATTACCTCATGTAAAAATACTAAATTGAAAAAATGCTATGTTGAAAGTCACTCACCCCCTAAGATATCCTATACATGCTCCAAAATTCATTCTGTAAATTCTACTACCTGCTACATGACTGTACAAACTCTAGCCTGTAACAAAATACATTACATTTTAGTAGAAATATGAATTGAGAAACTTGCCCACCAAGTCCATACCATGTAAGAAAAAAACTTCTTCCTACCAGTATGTTTTTTATGACTGTAATGAAACTAACTCTCAAATCAGTAGATTGGGTATACAGTTTGATATTAATTTATTCAATTCTACATTGAAGTGTTAGGTTTGTATTCAATTCTCAATTTTCAGACAGAATAGATTAATAGGCAGAAACACTTGCCCCAGAAAATCTTGACCACAAACACTGAAGATTGCTGAGTATTTAATAACAAGAAAAAATTACAGATCACTAATCACCACATGCATTTTTACAGCACTTATTGCAGAAGTATACACATGCTCACGTGCCTCTCAGCTACAGGAGTGTTTTGTCATTCTACCAGTAAACATACTTAAGGTGCTGAAGTAAATAACTCAGGTCTAAGTAGGCAGATGAAGGAGACAAATTAAAAACCAAGACTGGTAGACAAATTCTTTAAGTCATGTGCAAAAAGACTTAAGTATATCTTTTTCAAAAACTAACATTCAGTACCTTTTTAAATTTTCCTTGTCGTTTTGCTGCAGACTGCCCCTGGGAGTTAGAATAACATACTGTAAGAAAACATGCACACACCACACAGGATGGAGACACCTTCTCTGTACAATTACAGTTATACTTTCAACCTACAGATTTCTAGCTTTTACAGAGTCACATCTATGTTCAAACACGCTCTTAAAGCATGCTATTTCAGGTTTTCAAAATTAATAAAACAATGCATATTTTTTTTGTGTATACAGTCCATTACTCCTGTAAGATAAGCAAGTGTTGTTAACCACTTAGCTTCAATTAATACATTACAGAAATTCAGGCTCAGAGTTTTAGCTTTTAGATTGTTGACTGTTTAGTGGCATTGATCTGTTTCATAATAAATATATGGAAATTAGATATATTTTCCCTTACCTTGCATACACCCACTGACTTAGAGACAACTTTGCTGCCTAGTCCTCCTTTTTTGTTTTCTGGTATATACTGAGATTCACTAAAGGCAGCAGACAGTGTCTGATGCTATTTGATACCATCCTTTTTCCAGTGAAACATAACCATAACAGTAATGCCTTAGACTATGACATGAGACATGCCTCAGCTAGAACCTCTCTCTCAGTGTAAGCTCTTCTCCATCACATGGAATTTGACAGGCAGTATCTACCTATCCCAGAAACTACCATACATAGCCACTTAGTCTGGTTTTAGAATAAAAGAGGCAAGAATTGCATCCAATAGTTCAAGGAAGTGCAAGATTTGAATTAGAGGAACTATACTACGCTACTGTAATGGATTTACCATGGATTTCATAAAAGTACACTTGCAACCTCATAGGAATCACAACGAAATTTTAAACTAGGTATTTAAAGTTCCTAGTTACTGGGTTTTTCCTCA
Organism: Serilophus lunatus; assembly: GCA_013399895.1. Lineage (NCBI taxonomy): Eukaryota > Metazoa > Chordata > Aves > Passeriformes > Eurylaimidae > Serilophus > Serilophus lunatus. Next base: position 186,547 of record VXBA01000266.1, read on the forward strand.
TTGATACATAAATTCTCCTGACAGACATTATCTCACCTGCCAGTAGCATGCAATCTGCTCCAAAAGTACTAGCTGCAACCAAATCAGATTGAATGAACTAAGCTTTTATGCTCAACAAGACCTAAAAGAACGTGCCCACCTACTCAGAGAAACCTATTTTGTATGAAAACACACCCTAGTTTTACACGTTGTTCAGTCACATCTAGTGATATATGGACATAGATAAAGTACCTCTAAGTACTAACAACCACCAGGATTGACTAAAATTTAATTTCAGGTTTGCCATCTGTTTAAAAATAGCTAAGGGAATCTCCTAAACACTGTAGCACCAGATACACAGAAAAGTGACATGGTTGCTACAATCACTGTGGCACTAGAAAGCTAAAAACCATTTTCCACAGGATACTGTAATATGAGCAAAAAAGACTGTGCAGTTATTTTTGTAACATCATACACAAAGATCTTATCTTTCTATTGAACCATACAGTCATACTAGTGGTTGACAACATCAGTGTGTAGCAGATAAGAATATCTATTTATGTATTTCTGCCAGCAAAATTACTACTACTTGGTAACAATAACATGTAGGTGTTTAGAAAGCATGTATTTTTGCTGAAAATTGTATACATGCAAGATTATAATTGTTTATTCTAGAGCCAACATGCACAAAACACTACATACACATGTATTTTTCATTCAAAAATTACATTAAGATAGGGAGTTACAAAAATCAATTTTAAAGGCTTCACACCAACAAAAAAAGCAGTTGCTTCTAGAAATAACAGATTTCAGAGGGACAGAATTAGAAGACAAAATTTAGAAAAATTCAATTAAAATTGAAATTACAAGATATAACCAGAACTATTTAGAAATTATTCTGACTTTACAATGAAACAACTGCTTCTAAAATGTATTATGTTACCAAACCTGATGTTCTTTAAAGTAATAAACCCATAGTATACAGCACTTCCAGGCATGCCATTTACTTGCTACAAAAGTTTCAGAAAAAGCAACAGCTATCCATTTCATATACTCACAGCTTTCTTTCCAAGTTCTGTTTTAGACAGTGTAAGACTTCCTGCAAGATAACATCCTGGACCTGCTCCTTTAGGTATTCTGTTCAAAGAAAATGAGTTCAGTGTTAAAACTATGTTTATTAAGGTTCCATGGAAACTACAATAAAGAAGCCAAACAGTGAAAGAGCAATACAAGAGGAATTACCTAGCCTGAACAGGTAAACACTATCCAAGTATCATTTTAGTTAGGTGCAGAGGCAGCTGCTTAGATGTAGATGGGAAAAACAGGACTTCAGTAACTTACTTGTCATCAGGCAGAGATGTAACAAAGAATGGCTGACTGTGTTTTGGTGGCAATGTCAAACTGTTGGATTTCTTCTTCCCTAAGAGAGCAAGGCTATGGTTTTCATAAATATCTAAGCTCAAGGTACTAGACAACCTGTGAGAAACAATAAATGGAAGGTCTTTGATGCGATCCAGTTCACTGTTTTGCTCGTGACGAATTTGTAACCGTATAGTGTAATCTCCTTTTTCCAGTTTCACAGAATACTGAAAGAAAGAAGTTCTTATAAATGTCAAGATGAAATATTTCACCATTCACAAAATAAACCCTAAACCCCAGAAACAACATCGTCACGCTCTTCTTGATCCATATAGCTCTAGCCATTTAAAATACACTAGATTGCTTGGTTTTGGAATCTCCTGAAAACAGAGTGCTTTCAAGACAGGCCAGTAGCCAAAACGGACTAAAAAAAAAGTTAATTTTCAGACCACAAAACAGGTACCAATCAGAACTCCTCCAAAGCTTTCAGTTCAAAACCTCTGCAGGTTTGCCTTGATACACTTCCAGTTCATTGTGCTTGGATGCTTTATGGTTGAAATCACAAAACACCATCCACTATCTCAAACATTCTATAAGTTTTCACACTGAAGGACCCAGTATTCCCGTGAGATTTATGGCTGCAGTTTAAAGAGCTGAAGGACTCTTTGCCCTGAGCTTGTTACTGAGTTAGGAATATGTTGACAACAATCTCCATTTATTAAAAAACCCAACCAACAGCAACAACAAAACCCCCAAACAAACCAATCAACCAACCCCCCCCCCCCCCAAACCAAACCACAACACAACAACAAAAGAATCCACCTCCACCCCAAAATCACCCAAGAAAAAAATTCCAGACTATCAAATTTTCAGTTTTAAAAGCATTCTTTCATTTCCATCAACCTAAAAGGGGAACAATGCAGCTGTCTGGAGCTGTAGCATGCCAAGTTTCTTTTCTGCTGCTGCTGTATAGAAGGCAGCCCCAAGTAGAAAGGAACAGTAATTCAGAACTACCCTGCACCCAGAATCTCTTTCTCCTGGGTTAAGGAGTCATGGTTTCTGTTGGTATTTCTTCCTGGATTAAATAATTTGAGTTGCTTTAGGATTGTCCCATGAGGCACAATACCAGAGAATTACAGCATGGTGGTCCACCAGGTGTAAGTTACAAGTACTTTTCCCAGATTTCTAGATTTTGTAGCATCTTTAAAAGGCAGGTTAAAGAACAGAAGTTTAAATAATGCAATTTCTGAAAGCATGTCTTTTGAAACTATCTTTTGTATGTTTCCAGAATGATCAATCTACTGCAATAAACATTACATTGATGAAGTTCAACTGTGATTTTAGATTTGTAAACAGCAGTTTCAAACCAAAAAGCCTACAGAAAATGTTTCTTTTACGTCTCTTTTCCTTTTTTTTTTTCTATTACTTCCTACTTCCTCCAAGATTTAGACACACATTGTTAAGAGCAGAAGGATTCCCACAGAGGGTACAGTAGGCAAAAAACTCCCTTTGAAGGATGGCAACAAGAAGTAAACCAAGCTGAAGCATTAAAAAAACTGTTTGGAGACACCAACAGCACAGAAGACAACAGCCTTCATGGATACAGGAGCCTTTGATCTACCAGCAGAGAAGTCAAACTACAGAAAAAAATAATGGATTCTTTCGTCCTTGCACAGAAAAGTAAGGTACTGTCTTTGTAAAAAACCAAAATATAAAGAAAAGATTTTGAATTAACTTCTTGAGATGCACCAGTCAAAATCACAAGTTAACAGTTTCTCCTCTTTCTCCATCCTTAAAAGAGAAATAAAAAGATGTGCTATTTCATAGACACAAGCCTGTAATTTTTTTAATACAAATACAGCACCATTGAATCTGTCTTCTTGTGAATGTAAGAACATTATACCTATGCATCAGGAAATATTAAGAGTTAGCAGCAGGCCTGGGAGGTGAAAAAAAGTAAAAATTTTCGCAGTGGGCAGACAATAGAAGGTAAAATAAATACATTAATCTGTACCTGGTGAGGATAGGCATCTCCTGAACCCATTTGTCTTTTGTTCTGGTCAAAAATAATCCACAGTTGACTATCAAATTCAGATTCGTACAACAATTCACAAAGAAGTGGACAGCTTGGAGTTACTTCTCCACTCTTAGGCTATTAAAAGAAAAGTCAAGGCATTTAATCTAGTACAGAGCAAAACAAGTACAATCCTTACACATATTCAAAAAGATAACTGAACTGGAGTCCATTTCAAGCAACAGTAGCTCTTTAAGTGGACCAAATCAGAAGTAAAAAGATGAGAGTGTGAATCTAGACCTCCTTTCTGACAGAAAGTCAGTTAAAATTAAGGTTTTAGAAAACATTCTGTATTTATGAACAACTTTTAAAAAAGGATTTCCATAACCCTTACCTGATGGAAGTTATATGTCAAAATCATCTCATATAGTTGACGGTTATTTGGTAAAATATCTCTGGAACCCAAAGGTTTTATTTTTGTACTCACTGGTCTGCAGATAAACAACAAAAAACAACAAAAGGTACTCTTGAGAAACAGATATCCCTCCATCAAAATTTATCCTAAGTAGAAGCATATTCTAAAGCATAACTGATGCAATAACATCTCAAATATTGCAACTATCCAGGCAGCATAAATTCCTCAGTTAAAAATACCAGTTCAAAACCAAAGTTTAATTACAGTCACAGCTAAAAAGAGGGAACAATGTAGCATGCATATCTAAATTAAAAAAAAAAAAAGGAAAACCAGATTGCAGGTTTAGGAAACAAAAAAAATAAGGTTACATTTCTACTATCCATGCTGAAATCAGCATTATTATTCATAAATGAAATGGCATTGCAATTAGAAGACAGAACAAACAGTTGATAATTCCTTGTTATAGAAGGTTACATCTTAAGAGAATCTCTGAGAAGCCTTACAGAAATCTGAGTAGTAACACCGAAGAATGTACACTACAGAGAGTGTAACTCAAATATATTTGAGTCTTAACTCAAATACAGCTGGGAAGAGCTACTGTTCAGGGCAGCACAAACACTTTAGACCTTAAGCATCAAAGAGTATAAATAATTATGATATAGGAAAACTTGAGCTTCAGAAATAAACAGCAGAATCAGGGTGGCCTGGCATCATTTAAGTTTACATTTAATTCATTCAATCTGACAACCTTTAACTACATGACCAGAACTTTTCTCAAAGGTTCTGTCAGCTCTTTCATTGCCAAGATCACCCAGTAAGAAGTGTGTGCTGTGTCAGACCACATGTCCATATAACCCAGGTTTCCCCGTCTGGTAGACACTAGACTGCTGACAGAAGAATTAAGAACCAAGTAACACCACCTATGATATGTCTCCCTAACGTTCACCCTGCCTTTGCATTTGAAACAAGAGACACAAAGAAAGGCATTCAGTACTTTTTCTTCTGTTATGACTCATTAGTTCATTCAAGAGATACTATTCATGCCTTAATTTATATACATAAGTATTTCTCCGTAGTTTACTTAAGTGCAGTTCATCTACAGTCAGAGGAGTGCCTTAAATATTACAAGGAGTTAAGAGCACCTTCATTTTTCAAACCAAGAATGAAGCAAAGATATATTAGAGGACTGTTTTATTTCCTCACTTAAGGCACATCAAATTGAGTTCATTAAAATCCTAGTAACCTTAATTCCAGTTACGACAGCCCCAGGCAGAGCCCCAAAGCTCTGATAGGTCCAAATAAAGGAAAACTTTGGATTACTAAACACTCTGAAATTGTCTGTCCCACATTTTAAAAGTACCACTTAAACCATGTGGTATTTCTTTATCCTTTTGAAGTGACCAACTTTAATGATTGCTGCACTGTTTAGGAATTTTCCAACAAAGCTTTTCTTCCAAATCAGCATGTGTCAAACTGACAAGATAAACACAGCTTTCCATAAAAAATTCTACACCAGATCCTACAGAAGCAGTTCTAATCAAGCAAGACAGAGAAAACGGTCTTCCCAGGTCAAAACTGGGGAGGATCTGAATCAGCTGCTTAAAAAAACCTCAAACTCAAGCCAACAAACGCTAGCACCAAATAAGCCTATAATTTGTTTCTTTAGACACTGAAATGTCTTTTACCTCCAAGTGTCTCCTTTTTTGTAATTTTTTTTTTTATAATTAGCTTAAGGAAACTAATTTGTATGGAAAAGAGTCACCAGAAAGAAACCAAAAAAGAGAATGCCTCAAAAAATTGATACTTCCAAAGCTATTTTGAATTTGACAAGAATATTGTTATAATCCTGAATTTCACTGGCAACATGTTACTGTTTTAACCTTACATACAAGTAGTTTTCCCACTCTCCCAAAACAGTTCCCCAGAAACTCTACCTGAGTGTTTGAACCCAGCTTTTTAGATTGATGCATGGAGCAATATCTTCATATTTCAACAGTGACTGAACATCAAACCGTACAATGCCTTCTGAAGCATGCTAAAAAAACCAAGAGGATATAACAATTATGTTTCCATGCACTTATAATATCAGATGTGGACCATCCTTTATATCCTTCAAAAATACAACACAGGCTGTAATTGTTTATATTTTAACAAGTAATACTGCGTGATTTTGAAAGTGTCACAAGTGTATCTCTTATTTTACAACAGCAGATATCCTGTGACTTACAAAACTTTAGCAAGCGGAGCTAAAGTTTGACTTGTATTCCTTCCCCCCCCTTCATAATTTAAATATTTTATACAGAATTGACAAATTGTACTTTGAGCAGGACTTGATTTTGTTTGTGCATTTGGGATAGCTTCCTTTCAATAAGTAATTAAATATACTATTCATCTAGAATATTAAAACAAGTGTTTTATGGTGCTTCTCGGGACTACCATTTACAGAACAGATGCAAAAGAGAAACAATACTACATGCATTGGCTTAGTGATCAGCAACAACATTTGAAAACTTCTTTTTAGCAGTACCCAATGACAAAGACACTGGTATGTGAGTACTCTTAAAATTTATTTTATGAAAGTTACCAGTACTCAAGAAGGAAGGGCAAAACTCTTCATATTCTCTCATTTTTAACTCTCCATTATTCATTTCATGTAAACCTGGCTGGGCTGGGGGCAGCTGCTGTGCACATCACCTCCACCAGCTCCTCCTTTTAATGCTCTACTGTTTCAAGACCTGGTACCTTAGTACACTGCATCCACTTTTTTCCCCACTTTATTCAGCTCTTTGAGCCTGATTACATACAAATTCACCCACGGAACGGCTATAATTTGCTCTGGCCCTTAGCTGAAGGACAAGGGAGGAGCCAGGATAAATCAGCACGTTGGTGTTTCACGTAGGTATTGCCATATCAGTCTCAAAGTGGTCTCTCCTGAAGGAGGCAGTGTCAAGCCAAGCCACGTTGCATAGGACAGCAAAGAATATAGCACCAAGACAAAATACTTAATATTATGATATTGACATCTTAAGCAACTTTTTCAATGCTTTAGTATCACAGAGCCTTAATCATGACACTGACCCATCCTCTGTGTCTTCAACTGCCTAAATTATGAATCTCAATCTAAAAACGCTGAATATAAAATAAATTTTAATGAAATTTTATTCTGAATACAGTGTTGAGATTATTGTCTTTTTAGTAATGGTGGTCTAGATATTCAAGAACACTTACTAGTGTAAGCATATTTATAATTTCACAGCTTTTTAGTATGTTTTTTCTATCTGAGTTCAGGGATTTTGTTTGGGTTTTTTAACTTTCTTTTCCCACTACTGATTTGTAGTGAAAAGGAAAAAAAACCCCTTCATAAATAATGGTGGGACTGAACTCCTATGTAACATTTTTTAAGAGAGAACTTGAATGTCTCACATATAAAGATACAGTTACTCTTTTTAAACACAGGCAAGAAGGAAGAAAAGGTTTTTTCTGAGATACCATACGATTTCAGAATAATTCAAAATAAACACTCTGGAAAACCTACCATGTTTAGTTGAGGAGCAGCACAAAGTACACCATGGAAAGAAATTGTGTAATTAATGCTAACATCACTAAGGCTTGCCCACCACCGAGCAACACAAAATTCAATGGTTTTTCCAGCCTGGGTAACAAAAGCACAAAGTTAGACTCAAGCTCCCATCTTTCTCTTTCACTGACTCCAACCTCCCTCATCCCGAGTCAACAAAAACATCAGAGTACAGCTCAAAAAACACCTCTTATATCCAGTTTACTCCAATTGTATAGATCTGTACAGTACCAAATAAGACATTATACTTGGTTCAGAAAACACAAGTCGGTTCCAACAAAATAGGATAATGGATGAATGTATCAAAATGGAGTGCTGGGATATACCCTACACAGAAAGGTACAGATTTTTAAGGTTAGGCCTTCCTTGCTTATCCTTCAAACTAGGCAGACAGGTTAGTTCATAGATAAGTTTAGTATTGTGTGCCCTAGAAAACATGTATCAGAAAAGACATCCCAGTCTCTGACTAAAATAATGTGACATGAAGATTAAGAGGTTTGGTTTTGGTTTTGTCTGTTTGGTGGGGTTTTTCTGTTTGTTTTCCTCTTAAAATAACATGATAAAATTCATAATGTAGGACCAACTTATCATTTCCCACCTGACATTTTCACAGAGGGTGAGTGACTGAACAGCACAGAAATTATAACTACTCTTAGGCTTTAGAGCAATATAACTAAATTGAGCAAGGGAGGGGACAAACTTTAGAAGGAGGCTCTGTTATTCACACCTCTGAGCTACCAGCTTATTCCTTGGTTTTGTTTTGGACTCTTGAGCTAGCATTAGACAGGCCAAGCCTGCTGTACCAATTATCACCTGGCTTCAACATCAAGGAGATGTCCCAGATTACTGCATTAACCACTAAAGGCAAAAAATGCTGAAATACAGCTATCCAAAAAATCATTGCTCCTATTTGAAAGGGAAACAAACTTCTTTGTATAGACGAGTAGAAATAAACTGAAGGCATTAACATGTATTATATTACTAAACAGCTCAGAAGCACTAGCAAGCTATTAGAGATGTTTTCAAAACTGAAAAACAGATGCATTCACTACGGTAACAAACACATGATTTATTGGGTTTGGGGTTTTTATCTGGAAAAAAAAATCCATAACAAGTTATGTTACACTGCAGAGATACATTAGTTACCCCATACCACTCTAAGGTAACTTACTAAGACAGGAAATGCTTCAGCCACTGATCCTTTTTCTGGTAAGGATAAAAATTTGTAGAACTCATGACTTCTATAAGCTTTTTGTTTCACTAGCTGAACAGCATGAAGCACAAACTTGGCAGTCACATCAGGTGAACATGAACACACTGTCACTTCTAGGTTAGAGAAAGAAAAAAAGTTTAGTTTTGAGACCCAAGAATTTTAGAGGGAAAGCAGAGATTCACCAGACAAACACCACTTTCACAAGTAATTTGTAATTTAAGAAGTTATGCAGTACACCGCATAGCTCCATATGTGAAAAATCAGTTCTGTATCAGTTATTTTCAAAGACTCGCAGATCAAGGCAAACTGGCTAAGTTCAGGGAAGAGTAAAGAGAAACATGACTAAATGGTGAAAATTAATCAGATAGGACAGATGTATAATATGTACAGGAGCAATTGCTAAATTCCAAATTAAGAGTCTTATCACTAAATTCAGTCTAAATGAAAGATTTTTGAAAAGATTTTTAGTAATCTCACACAAAAAGACAAGCAAAAAAACCTCTTTTCCTTCTTGCAAAATTATGAGCTACTTGACCACCATGAAAATCACACTTTCTTTAGTTACAGTATCTTTCATCTACATCCAAACACCTTAAAAACTAGATAAAGCTCAGACAGTGATACTTTTCCATAAACATGGGGTACTCCTCCAAGTATAGGAAATCACTTCAGTTTGTTATTTGATTTCTTTAAGACTAAGATTCATGCTCCTACTCTACTAAAAACCATGAGATAATTCACAATCATTCCTTTAAGAGCTTAAAAAAAATCAAACAAATACTTTACATATTCAGGGGTCAAATTCTTCAGTATCAGGCAAAACTCAAAATGATTTAACAACTTTGACAAGTTTGAAAAACGCAATTTTTTATGAAGTTAAGGTGGTTAATTTTCTTACCAGCCCATGTAGATCCCTGTGGAACATCAATGAAGTGCCTTCGGATCTGACCAGGTTTAAAATGAACATCTGTATATGTCAGGTCATAGCTTGATGATTCATCTACTCTGTATGTCAAAAGGAAAACAAACAGTAGTCATACAAGCTGTGAAGCCAATTTTTGAAGTATTTTTAAACGCAAAAATACTCTAAAAGTGTCTATAAAGAGGCTATTTAGTCCTCAGCACCAATTATTTTTATCCATACTAGTAGAGAATCTGACAGCACAGTGTATCCAAAAGATTTAAAACATCAACTCCACCACACTAGGTAACACACTTCTCACTTCCCTGAATTTACAGTGCTTAAACTTAAACATAAATATAAAAGAACACTCATTTTCAGTGGATCTGCTTTTCCTGGATGGGTGAATTGCTACTGAAGTGAGCTAAGGTATGAAAGAAGCAGTATCTCCACAAACAAAGTAGAGAACAGTTATGTTTCCCCACCACCACTCCAGGGCAGATTGTTCACCAAATAGGTTTAACGAAACATTCTTCTTCCCTGTCAACATTAACGAAGTTGTATGTTTAAACCAATGATGGGCACAACACTGATTGTAAACACATTGTATTCAAGTCATGACCAAAGCTTATTCCAATGTACAATGCCCAGATGATGCCCTCTGCCTCTACATACTCAAGTCCAACAGGAAGAAATGAAACAACAAACCCCAGTTGACCTACACGTAGGAGTACATTGACTGATATTTTGTAACACAAGCCAGAAGGCATCTGTATTCTGATGGACCAGGAAGCAGCTGCTACTGTGGCTAAGCCCACCAGAACACACTGCCTCCTGGCTGTCAGCACCAGAACTACAAAAAAGTCACTGCTGAGTCCACTGTAATAAACACTTCAGGTGCCTGTTCCCTGAACATAGTTAGCAGTAAGTTCGAGAAATCCTAGAGTTCTGGGTTTACTGACCTTGTTGGTATGACAACCGTGATTGGAACTCTGAAGAGAGGGCCTGCATTAGGCATTCCTGTATCATATCCACATACCTAACAAAATAAAGTACAACCGCTTAAAACTTTTGGTCAAAACTAAACTACAGAAGACAACATTCAACTTAAACTAATTGCAGAGTATTTTGAATATTTGTGCTAATAACTGAGGAAAAAAGGTCATTTGGTCACTATCACTCTAGATATAGTAAAACAGCAACAAACCCTGAGAAAAAAAAAAAAAAAATCATACTTTGACTCATTTCAGTCTTTCCCCTAAAGTTTTCAAGGTTTCAACCTACATTTAATAGCCCCTATATCAAAAGCTCAACCTAGCTGCAATTCAGAATTTGTCCTAAACAGGCTTATTTTAGTTCAGCTATTTTTATTGCTACGTAAAAAATATTTTTATCCTTGTCTTCCAGGATTATGTTTAAAAAAACAGTTGGATTTACCATGTCTTTCACAGTCAAGCTTTAAATACTATCCCTGAAAATTATGGTCAATCATAGCATCACATAACAGTTTGAGATGGAAGGGACCTTAAAGATCATCTAGTTCCAACCCTCCTGCCATGGGCAGGGACATCTTCCACTAGACCAGGCTGCTCAAAGCCTCATCCAACCTGGCCTGGAACACTGCAAAGGATCCAACAGCTTCTCTGAGCAATTCATTACACTCTCACAGTGACTTTGCTAAAATGTTCTCAGTGGTACCATAAAAGACTTGCAACTCTAAAAATCATAAGCAGAGGGCTGAAAAATGTTTTTTATTGGTGGATATCTTTTGCCAGAGTGAAAGAGGATGTCTGGGAGCGCATGAGAAATTTGAATGCAGTTGCTCGAAGCCAGCTACATCTTCTACTGTACACAGCCATTATCACACATTTTTCTCCTTCACCTTCCAAAATTGGATGTAGTAGAGGTGAGGAAACAAGAAAATATGTTACATGACTGTATCCAAGCAACTCTTTAAGATTAAGCAAAAGCTTGGGTCCATTTAAGAATGCATGGCAACGTCACAAAAGCCAAGCCAGTCCTTAAGACATCACAAAAGAAAGAAATATTTAAGACCTTATAAAACCAGGAATCTCTATCCTCAATAACACAGGACTGAGTCCAACAGTTAAAGGTTAAAATACATTCTGAGGGAAAAAAGCTTAATCAATGGTTATTTATTTCATTTATGTTTTCTGCATGTGTTTATTGCTTAAACGCAGATACTCAAAGTCCTACCGGCATGGGCTATTCAGCATTGTACAGCATAACTATTGCTGAACCCTGGCTTCAGCCTGTACAGTGACATGGAGTGTGGCATTACTTTTTGGTCTGTATAGCACACAGACTATTTCCCTAAAAATTAATTTATATAAAAAGTTGATAGAGACCACACGAAAAAGAACAAGCACACAGTCTTTCTTAGAACACCAATGCTTCCATACCTCTGTATAATGTACTCCTTCTCTCAGGCCACGTGGATCCACACGAATATTTATGTGTCGACACTGGTTCATAAGCTCTAAATGACTGGGACACTGGACCCACGGTGCATTTGAAGTTAAAGCTAAATGAAGCTGGAGAGATATTCTTTCGGTATTTTCTGCCAAGAAACAAATTTAAGGAACAATTCAGTAATGCAAATATGGGCACATAGTCTAACACAGTTTTTGCTATGAAAATGCACACATCAATAAAATATAAATCAATTCCTTAGAGAGCCTGGATGTCAGATTCTGCACAAAGGACAGTGTTCTATATTACTTCTTTTAACTTGAGAAAAACAGAATAGCAGCAGTATTGTACCCAACTTTGAAATTCCTCCCCTCTGAAACAGTCAAACATGACAAATTCAAAGGTAGGATAGTAAGCAATGCTTCAGTTACCCACAATATAGTCTGGCAGGTACAAACTTCCTTCCACAGATGAAGTCTTGCTTAATGCAGAAAAATACAATTAAAAGCAATCGCACTGATTCTGAATTATGCTAATTACCAAATTACATTATAGAGCAACCTAAGCAAGAAGAAAAATCTGTTAGGAAGTTATTACGATAATCTACTCTGACTTTACTGGAAGCATAGCTTTTCCTGATATGGAAGCTAATTTATAGAATCTGACTGCAAAGTATCCAACCAAGCTGAAATGTTTTAGTTACTAAAACCCAACTTTCTCCTGCTCCAAAGATGACATTTTGAAAAGCTTTTTCCAGGTTTCCCAGTCCCAGTTAAGCTTAGCTTAATTTTCAGACATTTCATCACATCTGGATCAGAGAGAAGAGCACTCTATCATCAGATGCAATCCCCTTACAGGTATATGAGAAGCTCAAAGAGAGCTTCAACAGACAGACTGAGCAATGAGCCTCCCTTCACCACTTACTACAGTTTTTCAAACTCGGTCTTGCTGAAGGCAACAGATACAGCACAGAAAACAACTGGACAGGTACTAGGGAAACAACATCATGTTACAAGCCACTCATCCACTTCAAATGTCCAATTGTTTTCTGATTGCTTGCATCCTGCAGAAGAGTCTAGTGCATGATTACTTTCTTTGTGTCACATGTTAAATCTGACATGCACTGACCACTACACAAGATGTCAAACAACTAAATTGTCCTGAACCAATAACCTGTCCCAGTGTGTATCCTTTTTTCCCTAAGCAAACTCACCCCTCTGCCACATGCCAACCTTCTTGAGGACCACTGGCTTTAGGAACAAATTCATCTTAGTAAGCAGCTCTCACATGACTCGTTTTTCAACTACAATGAAACTGAGTCTCTCAGTGAGTTCCAACTTCTATTAAAGCAGGGCAAAATAGTTAACAGGAAAAAAAAGATGTTAAATCTTATTTTGATACGCATAAGTTACCTTTATTCTTTAAGCAAAACCTGCATCTATTTCTGTGTTGCCACTAGATATATGTACATTTATCAATTATTAGATACTGAATGGAAGTCTAGTTTGTAAAACAAGATTTTTCTTAGGTTGTGGAAACTTAAGTCCAAATCTAAACCTCATAGCCTTTAAATAACTGGGAATCTAATTTCTAGGTGAGTGCTTTCATCTTTAGAACAGCAATCGTCCTTTTGTCAAGAGTTAACTACAATAAAAACGCCTAAGTTCTGTAACTTCATGAAACATCAGGGACACTTGATTATTTGTATTTTTCCCTGGCCCCATAACTTCACTTTAACTTTCTACAGAGCTTTCTTTCAGTGAGGGAGGAAGAATAAAGCAACAGCCTCCCCTGAAACATGATAGCGCTACAGTTGTAATTCTGAGGTTAGAATGAGAATGTTTTAGTTGCATGCCTTCACTTACCGTGAAATTTAGAGTTACAGATTAGTTTACAATACAGATTCCTATCACTCCTTGTTACCACAGCTTTTTGTTTCAAGATCACACTTGTATAACCCCACCCACCAGCACATACAGAAGCTGTTTCTTACCCGTGTTCTCAGGAAAGACAGGTTCTATGCCAACCCCATGATCAGACGGTGCAGCTACCTGGGCCGGATCTCTGAGGTAGATTCCCCGGCTGCTGCCGACAGTAACGGTAAAGCCGATGTTATTTGTGAATGATGAATTCTGAATGAGGTAGTCATAGGCTTTATCAACCTGTTAGAAAGAACAAGTTCTAATTAATGAATTTCAACTTCATAGTAATTTATGCATGTACTCTTCAATACGAAGTGTTCAGCAAGGACAGTAACAAAGCTAGGTACCTCCCATGCTACCTGAGCAACATGCGCTCGTGCAATACCAAATACAGAAAATGAGGCAACTTTTTCAGTCTGCAACAGCCACATGGGGCCCAGAAAGCCAAGAACATTTAAAATAATAAAAAAGTCAAGTCTCCCCTGCTACAAATCTATCAAAAGATTCAAAAGACAAGTTTTCAGAGATGACTTCAAAGACAAAGACGACTTCAAGGCCCAAACCTATGACACTAATTTAGGTGATTTTTAAAGGTGGGGCAACACTAGTTAAACATTTAAAACTTTTATACATTAAAAGGTTGAGCAACTCCAAAGAGACAAGCAATATGGGAAGCCCATATCGGTTTTACAAACTGGTATGAAATAAGAAAACCAGGTAATGAAATCCAGCCCTGGGCCTAAGTAAATGAGCTGTCAAAGTAAACTCACAAGACAAAGTCAGCTTTTGGTTTAAAAAGACACCCTTCCACCTTGCTTGCTATTTCACTGACTAAAAAATTCTTATAATCTCTTCTACTTGACAGTCAGTTCTAACCACATTTTAACACGTGCTTTAATCATAAGCTACTAAAATATCAAGTAGGACCAGTCTATTTCATTTCTCTGCAGTAATGTTTTTTATTTGATATGGCTACCATCATTTTCACCTTTTGGATCAAACTGAGCATTACAGATGTGCTTAGCAGACATTATCTACTATGTTCTAGCATCTCTAGAACGTGAGTTTAGGGCTAAGCATTTAGTATCTAGCATCTTGAAGCATGAGAGAAAAATCTCACTACTTCTATTTGACTAGGATGGAAGTGACTGTAGGCAAAAAACAGCAGCAGCTCTGTAAGACTATTATGCATAGAGACACGAATTCAGTACGCCCTCATCATACAAAGGATCACACCACAGATTGCCAGGCTACTTATGAGTCCACAGGATACAATGAGCACTTCAGTGCAGGCCTGCATAAAAGTCACTGCACAACTGCAGCTGTACTCCTCTGTGAAGCAGCGTGGGTATCTGTTTTCACTGCCCAGAACTTACAGTTCCAGCTTTTGTCTGGACAGAACAAATTCAGCTCTGACAATACATAAAAACATTTTTGGACATTAGGACAGAATTTAGGCACCCAAATTCACATGCGGGTGATAAAAACCCACATCCCACTTTTATATCCATGTATCTTTTTGATCAGTCTAAGAATGTGTCCAGTTAACATATTCATTCTACAATAAGTGCATGCTGAAACTGGAAGAACCTTCTCATTCCTCCTCCTCTCCCACTAGATTCCCTTTGTCTCCCTCAGTCAGATCTGAGAATCAAGCAGCATGGGAGCAAACTGAGTGAGATCACCTAGAAAGCTGCTTTTTTAGTGGGTTAATTTTCCACAGGCAGTTATTTGTATTATGCTGGGTTTTTTGCTAGCAAGTACCTGAATAATACCATGTCCTTGTGCAAATACTTCAATGTTTTCAGCTTTCACTGCGGTATTTTCTAAAGCCCTTCTGACAGAATGAACAGTGTAATGAACATCATTAGCTTTGAGTCCTGAAATTAAAAACAAGGGTGTTATTGGATACAACAAAAATTTGAAAGCTGCAGCATTATTCAAAGAGGAAAAACTCTTTCAGATGACCCATCTAAGTTTACCATTGTAGCACATTACCTGACAATACTAAGGCAATGCCTCCACATGCATTGGGAGAAGACATGGATGTGCCATTCATGAGTTGTGTTCCTCGCAGAGTCCAGTTTGGAACAGAAGCAATAGCACCTCCTGGGGCACTGATGCTTACTCCAAGGGCTCCATCAGTGCTAGAGTTAAAGAACAATTGTTACAAAACCAACTTTTTTTTCTGCACATTTTACCTTGAAGTTATCTGTACATTTCAAAACAACATTAGCTTTAGGGAACATTCACAACACATTACTTCATTCTATCTGTTAACCCATTAAACCAAGACAAAGCATGTCACCAAGTAAATGTAAACTGTTGCACTAATCATCGGCTATGCCTATTTTACAGTGGAAGTTACAGTTAAAGCAGAATCTATTTTTCAATTCTACAAGCCAGATATGCTCCATCTTTCTTGCTCTGAATAGACAAAAACTGCATTACTTGAATAAGGACAGCACTGAGCCCAAGCTATCGGGTTCTATGGAGAGGCAGGGTATTACAAGGTGTTTATGTACCACACTAATGGCTTCATATGCCTAAAATCTATCTCAAATCAGAGTACTTTAGGTACAATACTGTAATGTGATGTTTGGACACATTTTATGGCAGACGTATAAAAACATATAAAAGGGTTCAGTACCAGGAAAGCTCTGGACAAGCAGTGCACAGCACATCTGCCAGAGATTACAATCTCAGCTGAAGGCAGAGACCACATTTCTCTTTTCCCTACATGAAACATGACAATTCTTCATAGTAAGATTCTTGAAACAATATACTTGCTTGTAAATATACAAACACCATGGCAGCTAGAGAACAATTCCAAAGTCTAAACACAGGCAAGAACTCAAGAAGAGATGTTACTCTTTTTTTTTTTACTTTTGTTTACCACATAACTACCAAATGCTTCTGAAACATGGAATAAAAATTGAAGTTTACATTGCCCCTAAATTTTCTTTTTCAGTTGAGATAATTTCTGTCGTGTGATATAGAAAGCAATTTATCTCTGCCTACTCACACTTTTACTGGACTCAAGCAAAACCCTCAAGTAAGTTGTGCCATCACAGTAAGGTCACTGCAGTCAGAAGTAACACCACTGCAGGGAAAGCATTTCTTTTCATCTTCAACACTTAAAGAATTATTTAACTTCACCACATTAACTTAATGAAATAAACGCCATGGAAAAAATCTTTTGAAAAATCAGAATTAAATTTCCAAACAACCTTTCAGCAACTTTTTATCATTTCTGAACAGGTCTGCGTTCAAATATACTTTCCTGAAAAAATACAGGTTGTGCTGAGGCAGTTCAGTGGCATTCCTCCCTCCCCGTGAGTTCTAAAGCCCAACATACAAAGGCCTTCCCAGAAAAATCACGATATCTATGCTCTTTCCACACAAAGAAATACTTTTATTCTGGTATTAATGACTAATTGTAGACTTGGAATTACCTCAAAGCAATGAATTTGTTCTATGAGTGTAACATACCTAGGCCCTCTGGATGACCAAGTATATTGATTTGCTGGCAGTTTTTCTCTTAAAGAGTATTCAGCAACCATCATGTCAGGTGATACATAGGCACCAACACCTGCAAAAAATACTCTAGCATTTTAGATGGAATATGAATTTTTCTTAAAGGGTAAAATATTTCTGTGGTTTAAATTAATCATGAGAAGAATTCTTTTTTGACATTTAAAAACAGACAGACACATTTTCTACCTCATTAAATCCAGACACTTTTGCTAAGCAAGTGTAAAGCAGCATGCTATGCAGTAACAATACTGATGGGTACACTGTACAATACTAAAATATTATGAAAACTTCCAAGTTTCACTTTTATTCATCTGGGAGAGAATGTATTCACCTTCTAAATTCTTTCACAACAGATACTTCTTATCTCCACTCTTTCCTGCACCCCTTTTTCTGTGTTTACACTGCCACAAACTACTAAAACCACACCTCTAAAGCAATCCATGTGAATTGGCTCCTGTGTGGCTCACAGCTACACCACCTGGAGCAAATGGCCACATCCACACAACTCACACACAGTTATGAGACAGTCATTGCTTTATTGTGCATCAGTTCAAAATACACAGAACATGTACATGACCACATCAAAGCCTGACAAAGTGGCATTTTTAGAACAGAATGCCGAGGATGTACGTTACAACCATGCCATTTACCTACTCTGAAGTGTACACGCCACTTTTTTACAGCACAAGCACTATCAGGAAGGTAGAAAACTACCATACCGAACTGACAAATTTGGCAAGGCCCATGTCCATGTCTGTGTGAACTAAGCCAACCTGTCAACTGTATTTTGCTTTACCCTCAAACACCATAACACCCCCTTATTGGTTCATGCCAGATGGAGGACAAGGAATAAACTACTTGGCCTGCAGAGTGAATAATCACCCAATCTCTGGAGTGATACAACTAAGTTGAATTGACAAAGCAGAGGCAGTCTAAGAGCAAAGCCAATGCAGACCTGAAAAGAGCTTGTTAGTTCCAGTTCCCAAACCCAGTCTCAGTAGTGAATTAAATGCAGATCAACTTTTAAAAAGTAATCAGCATTAATTCTACTAGTTGCCCTGAAATAGCAGCTCTCCAGCTTTCACAACTTCATGCTAGTCTCCTAGCATGAGAATTCTGAGATTTAATAAGCATCTTGTGTAATGAAATAACGAGGATTTATATAAAAATTAAGACTAAGAATGTTTGCAAAATGTCTAGCACTCATGGGTAAGTCTCACAACTCAAATCTTTCACTAAAGATATCAGAAACTTACATTGCCTCATCAGAAAAACAATTTTTATGCCAGCACTAGACTTGCACAGAAGTTGCACTGCTGCTGGAAGAATTCCTCCCCTACAGGGAGTTGTCTAAGTCCCAACATGAGTTTATTTTATATTCAAATTGCAAGACTTTCCGGAAGATTAATTAGAATCCAACTTAGAATCATATTTTTTACAAGTTGCATTTACCAGCAGCTATTGCTCTGAACAAAGCGGTGTGCTTAGACAGTTACACTTAAAAAACTAATCCTGAAATGTTCAAATAAGTCAGACCAAAGATTTCTTTTGTAAATTTTATAAAAAGTCACATCAAATCAAGACCATTTGCCTCCTACATCTCTTTTCTACATTAAGTCTTGCAAGAATTCTAAGAAGATAAGCTAAATTTGTATGCCTAAGCACATAGCAAGTGCCTCTCTCAGAATTCTTGTACACCAGCAGGGTGAGAATGTTTTTAGATTAAGTTCAGCAATCAAACATGTAATACAAGTACAAAGTTTGAAAAGACAGAAGCTGAATATTGTCAAAAATTTTTTTCAAAACAAATTATTTACCTATTACACTAGATGTAGTTCCACCAGGACATCCTACTGTAGAAAGGCAAGGACCATTATTTCCTGCACTCGAAACATAGATTACATTGTGTTTCCACACTGCTTCATTAATTACTTCACAAATTCTCCTGAAGTATGAGAAAAAAATAAGTCATTTAATCAACAATTTTGCTTTCTTCCACAGGACAAAACCCCCATTCCCAGTAAAAGCTCTGAGCAGTCATTAAACAAGAAATATTATGCAGCCCTTGCTTCCCACACCCAGCAGAGGCGGTTCCAGAACAGAAGCTGACCACAAAAATATCTTCTGGTTTTAAAAAGGGGTAACAGCTATGTAGTGATCTCAGGCCTTTAAAAAGTACCCCATAGATTATGTGGCGTTGCACCTCCAAAAACACTTTATTATTCTAAAATATTATTTGTATGTATAAATTTGTATATATGTATTTTTATATATATATATACACACTATAAATTAATAGCTTTTTTGGACTGGTTTACTTAACTTTCAAAGATGGTTTAAAATCCAAACTTTAAGTTTCTAAAGTATCTGAATCATATGGGCCTGAACCATCCATTCTTAGTGACAGATGATTTACACAAAGGTCAACAATTTTAATTTCACAGGAGTGGAATTATATTACTTAAAGTATTAAAGTACTTAAAATACTACTCACCCAGAATTTGGCCAGTGTGTTGCTTCTCCATAGCTATAGTTGACAAGATCACATTTGTATTTTATTGTTTCTATCATCTGATAAAGTAAAAATAAGAGCCAAAATATATACTAGTCATAGAATAAGTCTCTTAAGGAATGACAAAAACATCTGGTTAAACTGATTTGCTATATATCCAAGAAATAGGGATAAATCTCTTGAGTCTAGAAGATGATGTACTTCAGTCAGCTACTTAACTGCTGTTTCCCCAATGAACAAGAAGGATTAAAAAAACTCATGCCTTGAATAGCCATGTTCTTATTCTTGCCATGTTCCAAGCTATAAATTAAGATATTACCCCAAGAGAAAACGACAGGTATCATCAGTATTGTCTGTCTGTCCTCAGTAACAAAATTCTCCTTTTCCTGTGCAGTTCAGTTGAACTCCAAAAAGTTGCCAGAACATTATTGTACATTATTGTACATCTTCATGTTGCTACATCAAAATATTCTATTGGCCCCCACAGACGTAATTTTCTATTTTCATATTTTTCCCCGTCAACTCATTATATGGAAGGTCTTGGGCCTTTCATCATTAAGAGGAATGGTACTTTTCCTCACTCTTAATAAAAAGAGCGAACACAAATTCAGCCACATAGGTAGATATTAGTCTCTACATTTAAGTCTTCTATAGCTATCTAATAACTATAAAAAATACACTCATAAAAAAGAAATTTAAGTAAGCATGCAAGCAAATTCACTCCTGTGTCAAGCTAGTCAGTCTAAAAAAACTCTAAGTGTTTTATGCAGCAGAAGTCTTATTTTATAGTAAAACATTAGTCTTAAAATATGCTACAAAATACATTCTAGTTGTTTTTAGGATTTAATTGTGTTGGGTGGGTTTTTGATTTTGTTTGGCTGTTTTTTTTGTTGGTGGTGGTTGGTTTGGGTTGTTTTTTTGAAGGGGGGATGGTTTGGTTGAGGTTTTTTCTTGGCAATACTGTAGAATCATAAAAACATATCCTATAAGCAAGTAGAGCAGAAAAGTTCACAATATTCTACACTTAAGTCACAGTACTGAGATGAATCACATTTATTCAGTGAAATACCCACAGCTCTTATTAGACCAGTGCCAGTTTCCATTGTACTTAGTCTCGTATCACCAATCTTGATTGCAAGAATCTGAGCTCCAGGAGCCACACCATTTCGTTCTGGTTCTTCTGGAAAGTATCCAGCTGCAATACTGGCCACATGTGTTCCGTGTGCTCCTGTGCAAATGAAAAGTATCTATGTTCAGTCAACTTACTTATACCAATTTAATATACTACAGCTCAATTAATTTTCACTTATTGAGCTATAAGCATATAAGCTCAGTCAGTGGCCAGTCACCACTGGTGTTCACCAGGGCTCAGCAGTGGGGCCAGTCCTGTTTAATACTTTCATTGATGATCTGGACAAAGGGATCAAGGGCACCCTCACTCAGTTTGCAGACAGCAACAAGTTGGGTGGCAGTCTTCAACTGCTGGAGGATAGGAAGGCTCTGTAAGAAGGATCTGGACAGGCTGGATCAGTGGGCTGAGGCCAATTGTATGAGGTTCAACAAAGCAAACAGATCTTTGAGGAGACAAAGGACGCAGCGGGCAGAGAGAAATGAATCATTAACTCAATTCCACTGAAAAAAGTTACTTCCAAGGCTCAACACTCCTACTCAAAGTTGTGGACATTATACCTGAGACAGCTTGGACAGAAGGAACTAAGGAAAAAAAAAAAAGGAAATTTCTAGAAATACTGAAAGGAATCTCTGAAAAAAATTACCATCAATTAAAGTATACAAGTACAACTACAAAAAATCAATCATCACTTTATATTTAACAAATGAACCAAAAAAGGTATTTTGAAAGAAGGCTCTCTCAAGTTTAGGCTTTAAGATGCGGGAAAATCTTCAAGAATATCTAAATACATACATTCTATATATATAATATGTTTATATACACCAAGTTGACAAAGTTTCCGACAAAAATGCTAGCAAGTTTTGTAATGAGCTCTTAGTTCAGGAAATCTGAATATCAATCTTAAATGCCATAATAATGAATGAAGTATTAAGACAGTTGCCTCAAGCCATCTTAAGTATCACAGTTAGGACCAAATACAAATTGCTGCTTCTCATGTCACCTTCTCAGCGGCAATAGGTTCTTAAGATTACTTTCATTTACCTCCACTTGTCACAATGGACAGGAGGTTTCCATCATCATATATATTCACAGAGTAATTCAACATCTCAGATGTTCCAAAAGATCCATATTCCTGAGCCTCTTTGTAGGTTCTCAGCACTGTACAGTTAGTTAAGTCACCGCTCTCACTTGTATCAATGCAGGCTCTGTCGACAAAAACAAACAAAAAGGCAATTTTCCAGCTGCTGCAAACTTTGGGTTATCTTCTCTCTCCAGCACAAAATACCGCAAAGACTTTTAAGAACTTTCGTTCTGTGTTTATGGTTTCTTACTTCTTTAAGTGACTATTTTAAAATCTGGTTGTTTACACATAGACTCAGAAACTAGAAAGATCTCTAAATTGATTTTTAAATAAATAAATTTCTGTCTTTGAGAAACAAGCATATGAAAATTCAAGCAATTTTAAGGAAGAAATTTTACCGAAGCTAGCTGTTCTGGGCTGGTACACAGACATTTCAAGTCTTACTCACTGGTTTGTATGATGCGCATTATCAGTCAAGAAATGCGCCACGTTATATCCTGAAGTCTGTGCACAGACACCTGTTTTGGACCCTATCACCAATGGATACCCAAAGCAAATTTACTCTGTTTCAGAAGAAAATCCCACAAGCTTATGCTCATATCATGCTGTTTTCAATTCTATTCTACTCCATCTTCATTTGGGATCAGAATTTTGTCATGAAACTCATTTGATACAACAGGATTATTTTACAGCAAAAAGAATTTAAAAACTCTATAAAGAGGGCAGATTTAAAAGTTACCCAGAATCTTCAAAGCAAGTTATTGTTTTATGTGTAGAACAAGACAGTTTAGACAAGTTTAGGCATTTACCTCCAAGTCTCACCATCATTCCACACTAGACAATCATATACTGGACCAGGATCACTGTATTTTTTCTCAAAAGAATTCAACAATTCCACTTGATTTTGAAGTTCTTCCTTTATTAGCTTATTTACCTAACAAAGCAAGCAAAATTCAGTTAGAATAGTTCTAAAATTATTACAAGATAGGTAATCCTACATTCCTTTCTGATGCTATACATTTGTTCCATTACTTCCTCACAAATATTAGACTACCCTAGGAGTCAAAAAAATCTAGAAGTTCAATGGCTTTTGACAGTGCACTATTTATTCTCAGCCAACTATGCAAAATTATTTCCAATTTCTGTAATCATAACACTTAAAAGTCACAACTTTTTTAAAGATTGTGAAATAATAAAGTAGTAAGCTGAGGCATTTCTGGTACTTCATTGAAATAGCACATAGTTTACAAAATAAAGAATATGTTTAGAAGATTCCAACTTGGGATATAGCAAGGATAATGGCCTCAGAAAATAGCACATTAAATGAAAAATAAAACTTACTGAAAGTATCCTACAAATTTTTGGAAGCAATACTGTTTTCATATTTGACAACAACTTTGGAAAGTTAACAACACTAAGAAACATAACCACTTCTAAAATTAATCAGAAGATACACTGGTAAGTTATCTGCTCTTTCCTTCACTCATCTAAGGAAATATTTTAATCCTGTCAACCAGTAACAAATTGTTAAAAACAACAAGTTCATAAATTTAGACTTCTGCACACCTGTGAGGGAGAGCTATGAGCAGCATCAAATTCTTCTTGTTTCCTACAGGCCTCTGCTAGAGCCAATCTGTGAACAGGGTCCCACAGCTTCTCCTTGCGTTCTTTCTGTGAAGTAAAACCACGTTCCTCAATATATCGACAAACACACGTCAAGGTATGAAGTCCCCAAAAATAATTTGAAAATTCTGATTTGACACACAAGGGCTAAAAAGTCCCATACACCACTATAAATAAATTGTCACATATAAAAAAAAGATAGCAGTAATTTCTAGACTTTTTGCCTCAATGGGCCACTGTGACACCTCCTGCTGCTCTGAAAAAAAGTCACAGAAGAAATCCATCTTATCAAAAATAAACAACAGGAGGAGAATAGCTTTCAAGCACTGGCTAGCAGCCTGAGTGTGTTAGCAATTCACATGCTGTGGTTTTCCAAAAAACAATTAAGATACAGAACAGTGAAATATGACTATACACCAGAAACAAAAGGTAGTTCCTTACCTGAATTCTCTCCTTAAGAGCTTTAGGATAGATATCATAGCCATTTTTTATGCCAATGTGATATTTGCCTGAAGGATTTACCCAGTTTGCTGGAATCTACAGAAAAATATATTTAGAAATAGGTTGACTAGTGGCATTAAAAAAAACTCCACCAAGGGAAAAAAAAACCAAAGAAGAAACCAAACAAAACCCACAGAACAAAACAACAACCACCCTAAAACCAACCAAAGAAAAAGCAAAAACAAAAAATACACAAAAACCAACCAACCAAACCCCCAACCAATAAAAACCCCGACACTGTGTAATAGAACTTAGCAGAACAGACTTGAAAATACTGCCAATGTAATTCCCTGTCTCCAGGACAGCAACCACTGCACTGTTCCAACAATGTGACATGGCAATTTCCATCCAGTTCTCAAAGACACTGCTATTGAACATCTTTAAGTATCAGTTGCCTTGATACTCTACTTTTAAAACACAAAGCCCCAGCAGTGACTTTATTGACCAGAGGTCTGGAGAAGTAATAGTACTATAAATGAAAAGACACATCCTGACACGAAGAACTACTATGGCTGGAAGTCCTGACAAACATCTGAATGTCCCATTTCACATCTTCCTACAATTTAGACTTACTATATATCAGATCCACTAATCCTAGTAACAACAGTAAGAGCAACAGATGGTTCGCCCTTGCAACCATCTTCTGTGCAAAATTAAAAAGAAAGCTGATAGCATGGAGAGATCTAAAGATGTGATGCCCTCATATCACCTCATCAGTCCAACCAGAAAATCAAGAACTTGACAACAACACGAGCAGTTCTTTAGAAGGGTTCTTGAGACCTCTACCAGATCCTATTGTGTCCTTTCTGAAAACCCTGTACCATTTCTATTCTAGGCATAGTGATAATTCAGTGAGCCTACAACTAAGTCATCACAGATTTCCCAGTCTCTAAAACTATCTACTATGAGCTTAACACAACTCCTCTGGTAGTGTATGACAATGTGTAAAATACTAGCACTTTTAAAGACAGAACTATCTGATATTTTTTAAGCATGCTAGCATGTTCTCTTCAGCCAATTTTCAAAGTCGTATCAAATACTGTTTTTAAAAAATAATTAAATGATTATCAAGCATCCAACAAAACCCTGTACACTTATTCATTCAGCTACAGAAAATATTAAAAATAAAGACTATGAGAAGTAAGAGAAATATAAGCAATCTGTTTGAAGATAAGCAAGTTCAGTGTCAGTTTTGGGTAAGATCCAGTTTGCTGGTTTTTATCAGGCTAGGGTTTCTTCATAGTAGCTGGTTTGGGGCTGTGCTTTGGATTTGTGCTGAACACAGTGTCAGTAACACGGGGATGCCTTAGCTGCTGCTGAGCAGTACTTGCAAAGAGTCAAGGCTTTTTCTATCTCTCACCCCACCCCACCAGGGAGCAGGCTGAGGATGCACAAGCAGTTGGGAAGGGACACAGCTGGGACAGCTGATCACAAATGATCATAGCGTTATCCCATTCTGCATCATGTCCTGCTCACATATAAACTTGGGAGAAGAAGCAGGGACATTCAAAATGATGGCATTTATCTTCCAAAGTCACCACTATGCATGATGGACCCCATCTTTCCTGGGTATGGGTGAGCACCTGCCTGGCCATGGGACGTGAATGAATTCCTTGCTTTAGTCTAATTGTGTGCACGGCTTTTGCTTTACCCACAAGTTTTCTCACTTTCACCTTTCTGATTCTCTTCCCCCCAAGTGATGGAGGGAGGGTGAGAGGTTGTGTGGTGCTAAGTTGCCAGCTGGGATTAAACCACAAAATACGATTAAACTGAAGTAAGTTCTGCAGAAACCAAGACAGTTGCTAAATTTGTTGTGAAACAAGCAAAAAGATGTCCAGTGGTGTCTCTATACCACCAAATACTCACCTTTAAAGTTCTTCCAGAGAGACCAGTAATTTCTCCATCTTTAGGTTCTACAATGGTACATGTAGTTACATCACCACTGCCTGTTGTGTCAATTATATCAATTATCTTCGGTTTCCCATCAGTCGTAATCTGAAAAAAAAATACAAGTACCAAAAAATTAAAAATGTCATTTATTACCCTGTATTACAAAAAGCAGGAGAGTTTTCTTTTTTGTTACTAAAAACATCAACTAACTTTCTTGTACACCCAAACTTGAACTGAAGAACATAAAATCAACTTGAACTTGGTTAAACTTTCAATAATCTAGGACCAACACGTTCATCTTTCTTGTTTATACAAATCCACTTATTTCTAAAACAGATTTAAAAGAGGAATAAATAAAAACACAATATCAACCAAGCACATGCAGCCTCACTTTAAAACCAAGCCCAGATTTGGAAAAAAATTACTATTTGTGGTCAAATTATTTGCTCTGTTGCCTCCATCCCCCCATTCTGGCCAAATTTTACAATAACGAGTGCACAACTAACAAAATGCAAGGCGAAGTACAAGCTCTCTCAAGCTCAAGTTTCTTAACTGAGTTTAAACTTAAGAGGAACACAAACTACCCTCATCTTATTTTTCCTGTTTCAAGGATTCTGCTTCATGTTTTAATCTATCTGAATGCTCGTAGCTATGGCCACACACACCTAGTACTTGAACAAGGAGTATTTTTACCAAGGCAAGAAGGAGCAGACTACCTACGAAGAGTTTATGCACATACATTTAAAGCCTCTTCAAATCACACCAAATCTAGCCCTGATGGACTTTATAGTAGTTACAGGTTAACTAAACAACATCAAAAAATCCCAACTACTAACCCATCTAACATTCCTTTCACCTAGAGGAACCTCATATACAATTACCAATAGTATAGCTATCAATTTTTTATTTATTTAACATACAGCAAAAATACCCAAAGTTAATTTCTTGTAATAATATGGCTCATCTAGTAGCTACTGTATAAGTTTATCCATTAAATAAATTATACTCCATATACGTTAGCATTTTCTTGAAGGGCAATATGAATTCAGAGGGCTTGGAGCACCTCTCCTATGAGGACAGGCTGAAAAAGCTGGAGTTGTTCAGCCAGGAGAAGAGAAGGCTCTGGAAAAGCCTTAGAGCATCCTCTCAACACCTAAAGAGGGCCTGTAAGAAATCTGGAGAGCAACTTTACACAAGGGCACCAACAGTGATGAGACAAACAGGAATGACTTTAAAGGAGTGCAGATTCAGACTAGAATTTTTTTACTATGAGGGTGGTGAAACAGTAGAACAGATTTCCCAGAGAGGTGGCAGATGCCCTGTCCCTGGAAACATTCAAGATTAGGTTGGACACAGCTCTGAGCAACCTGATCTAGTTGATGATGTCCCTGCTCAGTGCAGGGGGATTGGACTAGTTGCCCTTTCAAGGTGCCTTCCAAAACAAACCATTATATGATTTTATGAATTGATCACATACACATATTTTTACAGTTGTACATTAAAAACTTACTTTTAAAAAAAAGGGAAAAAAGAAATCATGTTCCCAATGCTCCTATACATTAAATACACTGAAAGTGAAAAAAGTAGAAACATTGGCTGTTTCCTTTCATTTAAATATTTGGTATTATTGCCTTTATTTTCTATCAATAATTTTCATGCTAAGCATATGTAGTGGTTTACCCCGGGCTGAGTGCCAGGGGCCCACTACGGCCACCCTCTCACTCCCCCTTGCCCAGCTATAGAGGAGAGAGAATATAACAAGAGGTTTCATTACTCATAAGGACTACAGCAAATTCTTTCTTAATCACCGTCACAGGCAAAACAAGACTCCACGTGGGAATGATAGTCAGGTTTATTACTAACAAGATCAGAGCTAAGAGAAAGAGACTAAAAGACACCTTTTACCCCCCACCCCTTCCTTCTTACATCCAACCTATTCTCCCGCAGCGGTCAAGGGAAGAGGCGAGGTGGGGGAGGTGTTGCTGTGGTCAGCTGCTGTTCTCAGCCGCTGCTTGGGGAGAAGAGTCCTTCCAGCCACATTCCATGAGTCCCATCCCTCACAGGATACAGTTCCTCTCACAAACTGCTCTGGCGAGAGTCCATCCCATGGGCAGCAGCCCTTCACCCACAGCTGCCACATGGCTCACATTCCACAGGGTGCAGTCCCTCAGGCACAGGCTGCTCCAGCGTGGGCCCCACGAGCCACACATCCTAACAGGAGAATCCTACTCCAACGTGGGCTCCTCTCCCCACAGGCTACAATCCCCTGCCAGGACCCGGCTCCACCTTGGGTCTCCCACGGGCTACAGCCTTCCCCAGCATCCACCTGCTCCGGCGTGGCTCCTCCACGGGCTACAGGTGGATCTCTGCACTCCTGTGGTCCTCCATGGGCTGCAGGGGCACAGCTGCTTCACCATGGTCTTCCCCATGGGCTGCAGCTGGATCTCAGCTCTGGTACCAGGAGCATCTCCTCCCCCTCCTTCACTGACCTTGGTGTCTGTGTTGTTGTTCACAGGCTCTCACCCTGCTCCTCTCTGGCAGCCATCTTCGTCTCCTACAAGCTTTTTTTTTTCTTCCTTCTTAAATATGTTATCACAGAGGCGTTCCTTCAACTACTGATTGGCCCGGCCTTGGTCAGCAGTGGGCCCAGCCTGGACATTGGGGGGGGAACTTCTAGCAGCTTCTCGAAGAAGCCTCTCCCTCAGCCCCCCCCACTGCTACCAAAACCTGGCCACAGAAAAACCAATACAGCATAACATACACTGCAGGTAGTTTTGTTCCAATCATGCTCTGGTATGGATTCAGCTGCTGGAAGTTAAGAACACACTTAAGCTGTTTTATAAAGTCACGCTGTTGCTGCCGAAAGGACAAAGGTCAGGCTTTCATCACATCTCAACAAATAAGGATAATACTTCCATGGTCTCAAATTCTCATGGTTAAAAAACCCAAAACACCAATCAATAAACAAAAACCAAACCAAATCCCATGCAATCCCAACAACAGAAACACAATACAGAAAAATAACAAGCACCCTCCCCCAAAAAACCCCACCTTCAACAGCTACTAAAAAAAAAGGAATCAAACCAAAAAATTCCAAACCTACAGCAACCATGAAAAGAACATGAACTTCATTTCCCAGAAGGTAACAAATACTGCTTTTGAAGTGGTTTGCTAAGGAATAACTTCCATTACAGAAATCAACACTGCTACTCTGTTCACAGAAATTCATGTTAACCTGGTAAAACATCCACTGAACAACATTTACAAAGTAGTGAAAATTTACATGGGGAACGATGAGTAGGCACTAAACCATATCATTTTCTGCCATTTGTAATGAATGCCTTCAAGTCTCAATCTCAACTCACAGAAAAGTCAAGAGCTGCTCCGATATTTAAGTGACTGCAAGCCAAATGTGAGATTAGCAGCACTGGACATTTTACAATATGCCTCCACTCAAAATGAACTACTCAGTGACCAAATAACAAGAAAACAAGAATGAAAAGGTAATCCAAGGTGAGCCGTCTGAAGCAGGCAAGTTACACAGCAACAGGTGGCCAGAACACAGATTTATGTTGCAGCAGGTTTGGGGAGTTTCAGAAGTTGTTTTCTACCCAGAAAGACAACGTGCACCTCCCACACTATTTTGGCTCTTTGCCCCCTCACTCAGTCCCAACAGGTCTGCACAGGCACGTGAGTTTATACAGTCAGACCCAACAAGAGTCTTTCAGCAAGACACCAGAAACTCAAGAGTTTCAGATGGCCCAGGGTTCAGTCCCCTGGCGCAGTGATCCCAAGTAACTGACACGGCTCCTGCTGCTGGCAGGGACAGAAGCTGCTGCCCGGCGCACTGCCCGTCAGCAGGAATGCTGCAGGGAAACCCAGAGTGCAGCTCCACCTTTCTTTTCAAGGCCTGTCATTCTGAGGAAAAAATGGTAACAATAAAAGAATAATCTCATGAACTCAGTCAATTCCCTTATGTGAAAAGTCCTGAAGTCATGAATTCATTACAGGCAGAAGGTATGTTTAGTACCGTTTGCATTAAAATTCAAAAAATTAAGAACTTTTATACAATTACAAATATTTTATATTGTATTTATAAAAAAAATCCTCAATCCTACCTTTATTATCATGGCTTGCCTATAGCCATTTGAAAAACAAATAACAGTCTAGTAGTTTAAAACTGAAAATTACTTTGTTGTTTATACATTTCTGCTCAAAGTTTGAAAAATCCACTTACATGTTAGCTCCAGTTTTGCAAAACAAATAAATTAGTAAATTGAGCACACTAAAAAGAATCTATCTGTCTAATCCTGGCAACTGATCAGTACAATAGAAGCAGAGGAGCACCGGTACCTATGGCAATCTCAATTGGAAAGGGAAGGCCGGACCCACACAGTGTTTTTTTGCCAGCCCGTACCATGTTACTGACTCAACTGACATCTACTCCAGCAACAGAGATGAACAAATCCTTCAGCACTTGGGTCATGGGACAGCTGACCACCACGGTCACAAATAAAATTCAGTTTTCAAGCATTTTTAAATCAGTCCTCATAACCAGGTAAAACCAAACTAGCCACTACAAGGTTGTCACATAAAAGTGGAAGGTAACTTGAGTAAATAATAATTCCCACAGGCACTTCACAAAATGAATAAATTTGCAAGAAACAGATGAACTGACTTGCCCATCATGAAATAAAAGAAGCCACAACAGGAACAGGGAAAGGACAGGGTGGGGTTGAACAAAAACTATACATGTACAATCACAACGCTCCATTAAACAAACCTTATCTGCCCACCTAAACTTCACAAGTTGCTGTGCCTTAATGAGGAATTACAAGCCATCACTTGGAAGACAGTAATGGGAAATATTCTACCAAGAAGGGCTGAAAAAGGAAACACTAACATGAAAGAAGTAAGGAAATGGAACTTTATAGTTGGCATCAACAGGTGGAGCATAAAGCAGTGAAAGGATTTCTCTAGAGGGCACTGACTACAAGAGACTCATAAAGAAAAGGAAAGCAAGTACAAGTTAGATTAACATTCTGTGTGGCAAAGTAAGCCAACCAAGAGAAAAAAGATGTAAGAAGGTTTGTTAAGCCTGATCACTATTCTCTCTATAGAAGCAAACGTCCAAGGAAGAAAATAAACATTATGGCATTTCCCTGTTAAACTTTGTCCCCAAATCTTTGTGTCTCTTCCAAAGAGGAAAATACTGGTATCAGTGTTTACAAACCAAGTCATAGAATCAACAAGCAAAGGAACCCGATCCAGGAATGAAACGCTAGGGAGTAGCACAGAAATGAACTGTTTTGTTTTGACTAAACCTCCACTATATTCAAAACATTTTGGCTTGTAGTCATTATTGTCATTAACCTGAGCTCAAAGTTGTAATATCTATAAAACTTGCTCCACATAATGTCTTCTACTCCCTCCAAGCAACTGATTTGTAGATTAACCCCATGCCAGCTGAGGGTGAGGACATCCTCTTGCTGAAGAAACACCTACAAAGCTGTTGCACAGACTGTGTGCAGGCCACATCTCCCTTCCTTATAGCACCTAATTCCCTGTGCCATAAACCTCCTCAGCCTGTACTTTAGCAAGTGGATTAAGCCAGGTATATTAGCTGGACAGCGTGGAAAAAGCACACAACTTCTTTACAGCCCTGCAAATTTACTGTTACCCACTGTAACATAAATTCCAACCCAACTCCTCTAAAAAGGTCTTGACAAATCTTTTACTTAGCTCCCTTACTGATATGGTCAGCACTAAGATCACGATGGTTCTTAAGTATCTCTTATGAGCCTTGGGTTACTTCTCTCAGAACAAAGCTTCCCAACGCTGCCCATAAACTCATGTTGTTGAGGTGGTTTTTTGTTGTTGCTGTTGCCCACTTCTCATTTATAACCTCTAGAAATTCAGGGAGTTTTGCTTTTATATGAGAAACTTCAGAACTATGCACATGATTCAACTTATATTGACATCTTCTTAATTATCTTTTACTACTTTCTGCTCTGCCCGCGGTATTATCTTGCTTGCTTTTTGGCTAGCTCTCATTAAGCTTCCCAATTACTATTCCACTTACCCGCAACTTCTTGCCAAAAGCACTAGCTTCATCAACTGGAGTCACAGCTGTCCAAGTTCCTCCTCCCACCCTCCCTGTCCTCTCCACTCATCCTTCTGCTTAAATGAATCCCATAAGGAGTCGTTTCAGAACATGGAACTAATGATCTGCCAGAGCCAAGTCCCTGAATGAAGCCACTTAGGAATTAAATCTGCGCCAAAAAACAAGGGTAGAAATCAACACAAGCTCTGTTTAGCCAATAAAGGATGCGGTATCCGAGTGAGTTGCACGCCACTGAATGCTTCCCCGAGGCCTCCTTTGCCACAACTCAGAGAAAACACGCTGACAAGAAATCGGAAGCAGCGGTGACACAAAAGGCCACACGCAAACTTACACGACACGGAAGCGTTCAAGAGACAAGGGCTAGGAGGAGGAAGTGCTGAGAAATTCCCAGTTTGGAATCACGCATGGAGAAGCTTACAACCCCGAGAGGGACATAAATAATGGCAATCGCGCGCAGCCGGACACGCCAAGCTGGCGGATCCAAAAAAGGCTGGCAGAATGGAATCCGACACCGAATGTCACCGCAACACAACGCACGAAAAACACGACGCGAAAGACAGGCGTGCAAATTCCGCCAGAAACACACCGCTCGTGTGAAACACCCGGGCGGCTGCGGGCGGGCTCCGGTTGCCAACTGCAGAGTAACGCTGACATTCGATAAAAACACAGAGCGCTCCTTATATTGTAACCACCTCTGCGTGAGAGGGGGCAGCCCAGGAGATCCAGGTGCCACCGAACGCCCGCGGGCGGCTCAGGGGGATCCTCAGAGCAGCACCGGGCGCTACCCGGCTCAACCCTTCCCGGTCCCGGCGCTTCCCGGCCCTCCCGCACCAGAGCCCTCGCTCACGCGCGCTGGGCGCGAACGGCGCGCGTGCACAGCCAGGAGCCCGCGGGACGGGACACGGGATAGAGCCCGGGACAGACCCCGAGGCCTGCCCCGCTCTCGTCGCCGCCGCCACCTCGAGCCCTCGTTCTCGCCCGCGTCCGCCCCCCACCTCCCCCCGCCGCGGGACCAGTCCGGCGGGGCCCGGGCGCTCCCCGAGGGCCGCAGCCGTGACTCAGGGCCGCCGCCGCCGCCCGGCTGTACCTGCATGCCCGGCGCCCCGGGGTCCACGCCGGTGTCCAGCACGGCCAGCAACACCCCCCGCCCGTCGAAGTCGGGGAAGCGGGCGAGGAAGGCGGCGGCGCCAGTCTCT